>ML108359.1:0-27640 GCA_003697995.1 Taxidea taxus jeffersonii
CCCAAATTCTAACACATGGTTCAAATTCCATTCTCAGCAACATTTGGATAAAGGAAAAAAAATCCATCTCTACCATATATCAAAGTTGTATGAGTGGATATGCTTAAATAATCACAAACATTAACTAGTTTATGTATCAAGAGCAGACATTAAATGTGTAAATGTATATAGTATATCCCCAAACTTTAGATAAGCCAGAACTCTTAAGTTACTAATCACTAAATCATGAAATTTAGTACCTTCTCACAACAGGTCACATATGCAGCAAATAAGTATATGACAGAGATACCTAGAAGTAAATTTGAAGATGTGTACATTTGAGATACTACAGCTATTACACATTCAAGTAGCAAAATGTGTTTTTAAACTCCAAGAGACATTGAAACCTGTGACATCAGGGTTATTTCACATGAATTGCATCATGCTTCTGTCTCTCTTCTCTTCAAACTAGCAATATATACTAAGGTTACTGGTAAACAAGAGAATTCTTTTTCATTTACTAAATGGGAAAGTCTACTCCAGATGGTAGTCTTAGAGCATAAGCTATTTTCTCTCTCAAACTGATATATCTATTCACATAACACTTTTATAGAAGTTGCTTATAATCTAGAAACTTCTGACATGTATTAGTCAGGTAACAAAGACACTTAAGTTATGCATAAACAAAAATAATAACGCTTTTAGCAGAACTCGGACATCAAGAAAAAATGCAAGAGAGTTCACTGAAGAGTTACAGATTTCTCATTCAACAGTATCACATCCAGAATATAATGGTTTACATTACTTTAGTAATTGTACACTTTCCTTTGAAAAAGACTAATTTTCATCTTTACTATATCAGCCAACCAAACTGCAAAAAGTACCAGGGATATTCTTTCAGGGAAAAGTAATTATCATAAATTCATTTTCCAACTTGTCACGTAAACTGAACAGACTGACAGACTTTCAAACACAGAAGTCCTAAGAGTTTGGTGAAAAGAGAGCAGACATCTGCTCTCTGCTTTACCACTGAATCTGTGCAAATCCTACAATACTCCTGATCTTTAATTACTCCAAATCGAGGCTTGGAGAGCTAAGTTCAAAACCTCACTTCATTACATATTAATTTTATACACGTGGTTCAAAATAGCAAGCTTGGTCAGCCTCCTCTTTCTCAACCTGTCAAAAGAGAATAATACCATCTGTCCTGTTGACTCACAATGTTTTAGGGAAGAAAAGAATAATGAAATTAAACATCGTCTGCAATCTGAAATTTACTCTTTGAATATCTAATAGAACCATTACCTGAAACTTAGTGGTGGACCTAATTTAAAAGATTCTGTAACACTGGCATAAAGGGAGAAAAAAGAAAAAGCAAACCATTTGTCTCTTCCTGCTGAAAATAAGAAAACAGGTATTTCTAAGTGAGAAGACATATAGCATTTTTCATTACTGAGAAAATGGAGAAATATCTTTTTAACCTTCTCCTTTATTTATTCACAGGAAAAAAAGTATTTTGAATAAAAATGTCATATTTTTATATGCCTTTAAAACAAGATATGAAATAACAGCTACTAACAGTGATAGGATCAAGATTCCCTTTGTTGGCTGATTATACCTGGTAAATATGCAACTTGCTTTGGTAACCAGTAACATTCAAACTTTAAGTCCACACAAAATTATGGCCCAACACTTGATTTTCAAATAGGAGCAAATCTTTAATAATGAAGCTGACTTCCTGTATACATAAGCAATTTAATGAATAAGAAAAGTCAACTGAAAATCCACGTACTCAATTTCTAAAACTTTACCTCACACAAGTGTTTCACTATAATTGCACTTGAGCGCAGTAGTGCCTTTATTACCTGTCAGCACATCTCTGTTGCTTTAGTTCTGGCTAAGTATGGATTCTGGCTTTGCCAGAGAAATGCTCTGGCACAGGTGAACTACGATGGAAATCCGAGCAGACATTTTCGAACCCAGTTCTCTGCTTACATCAACACAATCCAAAGATTTAACACTTCAGTATGAGTAATCTATTATAACATCCCGAGAATCCCTACTGTTGATTAAATGACTTCTTCAAGTACCATTTCCACTGACGTGAGGCTCTTAAGCATATGAAATCTAGTTAACAATATGCAGGAAAATGTTTGTAGGGCTTTAATTTTAAATTATGCAAACTGAATTCAGAGGAATACTCACCATGTTCTTTAACTAGTCGCTCTTACACGTTAATGTGAAGAATTATTTGTGAAGCTTGTTTAACTACAGATATCCCGACCTGTTCCAGACCTAAAACTGCATGTTTAACAAATTCCTAAGAGGAATTCTGATGCAAGTGGTCTATGGCCCATCAGGTACTCTATCCATTACACTCAACAGTTTATTTCATATTTCCTGTCGTCAAATAACTGTTAGCAGTGCTTCAAGGGTTAGGAAGTTTTGGAGATTTGGTCATGAATACAAACCATTACTAAAAAGGGGGAAGGCAGACCTCAAGGCATGATGTTGGCAGTAAAGTAACTAGCATATGCTTGTTGCTTTTGAAATGGTATCTCAAACCACAATATGGATAGAATTTTAGGTTTAGACCTCTTATTTTAGAAACAGAATGACGTTATGGCATTGACTTACAACTAGGACAGATAATTTGGGGATTCAAATAACCATCTGGGAAATTTTCTGTTGGAAAAAAAAAAAAAAGTTGACATTTATACCCTGCCTTGTTCCAAAAAAATTTAAAGCCACAGAACAGCTGTTTTGTTAACTAAACTGATTAAAATTTAAAAGCTTTATTGTACTAATTTGTTTCTTTACCAACATTTAGAAACACTAAGTGCCTCTTTATCAACACTCCCAAAACAGAAGTTTTCAGATGTAGACAGCTTGAACTATTAAGAAAGAAAAATACATTTCAGAACCCCAGTATTAAGCTGCTAACTGGAAAATCAACTCAAAAGCACATGAATTTTTATATCTATACAAAACATGAAAATCAGGTGCTATACATTTTAAATTTACAGGGACCAAGATTTCCTTAAAAAAGAAAATCACAAAATTACTGTCAACAAACATAAGGCAACTCAGAAACACGGTGACAGAGATACACACCACTTTCTCGGGAATATTTCCTAAAAAGGGATTGAGGGTGGGCACAGTTACATCAAAAGTCTTCATTTTTAAATAGACAAGGAGATAAGGGGGACCTCCGGTGCTAAGCAATCCACCAAACCACTGTCAACATCCTGGTTTTGATGGACCCGGCTCTGCTCAGTGAACCCCGGGTATGTCAATTACTTAACTTACAAATCCCAAGCACATAATCTGTCTGAGAGTTGAGGAAGTTCCAGTAAGGCTCAGGTGTCACTGTGGATCCAAGCCAGCTCTCGGGATTTATTCCCAAAGAGTCAATTCCTCACTCGCGAGGAGTCGCGTAAAGTTTGTTAAGTGAGGAGAGGTGTGGGCAGGGTGACCGCCCCTTCTCTACCTCCCCTCTCTAGCTCCCTAAACACCCCCTCTATCCCAGACCAGCCAAAGCCCGAGGAATGACAGCGAGAGGCTAGTGCGAGGTGTGACCAGAGAGAGTGGAGTCTCCAGCTAGAGCCCCCACGGCCCTGCCCCGGGATGGAGGCCGGGGGGGGCGGTGGCTCCCGGCCTCCAGTCCGAGGGGGCGGATACTGACCCGAGGACGCCGAAGCCGAGCCCAGCAGCACCGCACAGAGCAGCAGCGTCAGCCCAACTCGGACCCGCATCCTGCTCCCGCGGCCGCTGCCACCCCCTGGAGCTGTCGCTTTCGCCTCTGCCACCACCGACTCAGCCACCGCCGCTGCCTCGCCGCTGCTCTTCCTGCTCTGGTCTCCTTCCTCCTCCCCTTCCCAGGCCTCCCTGCCCTAGAGCGGAGCCAATCCCCGCCCGCCGCCTCGGGCTCTGTGCCCAATCGCCGCAGTCTTCCCGCCCCACCTTATTGCCCCGCCCCCGAGGTCATACATTGACCAATAATTTTGTGAGATTCCCACACCGGCTTTCCCGGTTGGACCACGGCCTCACGACATGGCCCCAGCTTATTGGTAGATCCTGGGTTCAACGATCCCGGAATCAGGGCGTGAGTCCGGGGCCGGGAAGAAAAGAAAGTCACCCAGGACTACGATTCCCACAATACACTTCATGGGCCTCTTCGAAGTGTGCTCTCGGGAAACGTATTCCACTATGGAGCAAGATTTAAAAGTGCAGGTGGGTGTCGAAGTTAAGAGAACTTACTGAGTAATACCTGGGCTAGACGTTAGCTCAAGGCCACGACCCCAAAGGTGTTTTGGTTGTATGTTTGTTTGTTTGAGCCAGCATATATAACAAGAAACACACATTAAAAGGTTAAGCGTTTATAATATGTTAAGCTGTTCTTCCTCTTTGTTTTATTTAGAAAATTTGAATTGGGCACATCGGAGAGTTAATTTAGGAAAAGTACAACAGCTAGACCGAGTTCGAAGTATTTTGTTGAACTTAGATAAAACTTAGTGCCATATAGAGGGAAACCGGGATGGAACTCACTACCCCTCTTCCTTTCCCTGACAAAACAAATGGAAAGAAACCCCTTTCAGTGCAGATCATTTCAATGCTGGTAGTCATTTTTAGGAGGGCCACCAGGTGATAATCGTCTGGAAAACGTGCTAACAGCCTTTGCAAAAAGCCTTTCAAACTCTTGTCCTTATCCCTCTCTTTTTTGTGAGTTACACTGTTTTCTTCCTCCTGAGTTCAGGAGGGGAGTGGTGTTTTTGGAGACAAAGGTGAGGGTGATCGCATTGCAGACGATGAAATAGTCTTGTGTATCAAGTACCAACTCCAGGCATGTTCCCACTGGGTAGCAGGGCAGTGGCTTGTGTTCCTGCCCATTCATCAAATTGTGTCATTCTGTTTTCCCTAGCATCCACCCACCATCAGCTTGGTCCTGGAACTGAGTTGAACTCAGTCCTCAGCTCCCTTGAGGTCAGGTTTCTGGACAAGTCTACCCTAGCCACATATCTTAATACCTCCAGGCATTTTTTTCCTTTTTTTTTAAATTTAAGATTTTTATTTTATTATTATTTCTTTATTTGACAGAGATCATAAGTAGGCAGAGAGGCAGGCAGATAGAGAGAGAGGGAAGCAGGATCCCTGCTGAGCAGGGAGCCCGATGCTGATGCCCGGCTTGATCCCAGGACCCTGGGATCATGACCTGAGCTGAAGGCAGAGGCTTTAACCCACTGAGCCACCCAAGCACCCTTCGGTTTTTTTGTTTTTGTTTTTTTAATAAAAATCTTCTTTTCCAGGATAAGGATAAAAAACTGTTAAACCAGACCTCCCCTAAAAAAAAAAAAAACCAACCCAAAATACTAACTGCTGTTCCACATTGACATCAGAGGGGATGAAGGAAATTATTGTCCTGTTATTCTCCTGCTACCTCCTTGGCACTGATCTCTGTTTCTGTTACTAACAATGTTTCCTCAGAGTTCCTCTGATTTTAAATCATAGAGTAAATTCTGGTATATTTTCCTCCCTTTTTCATCTTATCAATCATCACATCCTAGCAATTTGAGCTATGTAATTAGTTTCATTATTATTATTTTTTAAAGATTTTGGTTTTTAAGCCATCTCTACACCCAACATGGGGCTCGAATTCACAACCCCAAGATTAAGAGTTGCATGTTTGGGGTGCTTGGATGGCTCATTCGGTTAAGTGTCTGCCTTGGGCTTAGGTCATGATCATGGGGTCCTGGGATGGAGCCTCAAGTCAGGCTCTCTACTCAGCAGGGAGTCTGTTTCTCCCTCTCCCTCTGCCACTCCTCCTGCTTGTATTCTCTCTCTCTCTGTCAAATAAATAGATAAAATCTTAAAAAAGAAAAAGAAAAAAAAGTTACATGCTCTATTGGCTGAGCCAGCCAGGTGCCCTTGTCATTGTGACCATTTTTGTCTTTCTCATTGAAAACTTCCCTATTGGGGGGTCTCACTTTCCCTTACCTGCCGGGTGTACCTGAGTTCTAGCAATATTCACCAACATCACTCTCTTTTCACTCTTAAGGCAACCACATAGAGCCAGATTAATTTTGCTTTTAAAAGTAAATTTCAGGGGCGCCTGGGTGGCGCAGTGGGTTAAAGCCTCTGCCTTCGGCTCAGGTCATGATCCCGGGGTCCTGGGATCGAGCCCCGCATCGGGCTCCCTGCTCGGCGGGGAGCCTGCCTCCCCCTTTCTCTCTGTCTGCCTCTCTGCCTGCTTGTGATTTCTGTCAAATAAACAAAATCTTAAAAAAAAAATAAAAAAATAAAAGTAAATTTCAATTCGATTCAAATTAAAATAAAATTCCATTTAAAAATTTTCAATGACTGCTTTTGTCATAGAATTAAAAAATGTTTGAACCCCTACTGACAAAACAGGAACTTGGGCTGGCAGTTATACTTTCTTGGGGGAAGTTTCTGCCTTCTACAAGAGAAGTATTTATTATCTGATTGATAGACTAGAGAATGTTCACTGCTTGGGACTTAGCTTCCCTTTTCATCTTTTTCTTTCCTAAGTGCTTCTTAAATTTAAGGCCCCATGCTAAGTGCTGCATGAACACATTTCTGATTTCCACATGAACAAACTCTTGTCATAGGCTCCTTTACCCCCTCCCTACTGCCCTTGCTTCTTTTGAACCACAACCATGGCATCCTTCCCGCTTTCACTTGTGTTTCATCTTGGCTCAGCCTCTTCTCTGACCAGGCCAGTTCTCATTACTCTTTACTTCTTTAAGTATTTACAGGAATTCACAAACTTGCCTTTTAAATTTATTTATTTATTTATTTGACAGAGAGAGAGATCACAGGTAGGCATAGAGGCAGGCAGGGGTGGGGGGAGGGAAGCAGGCTCCCTGATGAGCAGAGAGCCCAATGTGGGGCTGGATCCCAGGATCCTGGGATCATGACCTGAGCCGAAGGCAGAGGCTTTAACCCACTGAGCCACCCAGGCGCCCTCAAACTTGTCTTTTAGGTGGTATGCAAACTTTCAGTTGCCAGAGACGATTATATAATTCAATATACAGGTATATAGTACTGGACTTGCTATCTATTAGCACTAGGTAATTTTTGTCAATTGATAGATATGCCTTACTTATGAAGTATTTTAATAATAAGATTTTGAAAGTACCTGTCTGTTACTATCTCTTATATCTGTTATAAGTTTAGTCCTTTTTTAAAAAAAAATATTTATTGAGAGAGAATGAGAACAGAGGAAAGCGGGAGAGGGAGAATCACAAGCAGACTCTGCTGAGCATGAAGCCCAATGTGGAGCTTGATCTCGTGATCCTGACATCACAATCTGAGGAGAAATCAAGAGTCAGATGCTTAGGGGCACCTGGGTGGCTCAGTCCCTTGGGTGTCTGCCTTCAGCTCAGGTCATGATCCTGGGGTCCTGGGATTGAGCCCTGCAGTGGGCTCCTTGCTCCACAGGGAGCCTGCTTCTCCCTCTGCCTGTTCCTCCCCCTGCTTTTGCTCTCTGCCCCTCTCTGTCCAATAAAGAAAATCTTAAAAAAAAAAAAAAAGTCAGACGCTTAACTGCCTGGGCCACCCAGGTACCCCAAGTTATAAGTTTTTTTTTTTTAAAGATTTTATTTATTTATTTGTCAGAGAGAGAGAGAGAGCGAGCGAGTGAGCACAGGCAGACAGAGTGGCAGGCAGAGGCAGAGAGAGAAGCAGGCTCCTTGCCAAGCAAGGAGCCCGATATGGGTCTCAATCCCAGGACGCTGGGATCATGACCTGAGCTGAAGGCAGCTGCTTAACCAACTGAGCCACTCAGGCGTCCCCCCAAGTTATAAGTTTAATCTTAAGATATTTTACAGGGAAATATTAAGGAACATTTGCATCCCTAGTATACAGGAAATTTACTTCACTCTTCTGTGCCTCTGTAAAATAAATATATTAATAATATTCTCTTCACCAGATCTGTTGTGAGGTTCATATCGCAAAAGAGATATGGAGGAAAAAAGTACTTCTTTAATTATAGAATGTTCTACAAATATTATTTCTTATTGATTGCCTGGTCAAAGCAAAGATGGAAATCAAAATAGTAGTTTGTATAAAGACTAATAGAATTAGTTTTATTCCCTTAATATGAAAAAGTTTTAGAGCTGATAGAGTTATTGTCTTTAACCAACAATGAGTAATTGATATCTTACGAGAATATTCACAGGGCCTTGACATTTTGGGGAAATTCCAAATCTCCAAAGCTGGTCTAGAACATGGTGTGGGAAAACCAGATTTGTTTTTTCAGCCTGCTAGGTTGCATGATGATTAAGTAGTGAAAAGGTTGTGAGTTCTGCATGGCCTTATCTAGTCCAGGCGTACATTCTTCATGATTTCCTGCCAACATTCCCAGTTCAACTTCTGTACTCACTGTACTTGTACAAGATGTTAATATTATTTATTAATTCATAGACTTCTTTCATATTTGCTCAGCTGTCTGTATTCTGTTTAACTTGTCCATATCGGTGTTCTGGGTCACTGTCATAGACTTCCAAGTTGCAGAAAACCTGTTTGCTCTGCATTACAACACAGCATAGGCCTCCATGGAAGCAGATTATAAGTGTTTCTTCATGCAGATGACACTGAGGTGACCTTATTCCGTTGACAGGAATCAAGCAACCAGCACATACTGAGAACCTCCTGAAAATGTTGAGGACATAAATCCAGTTTGCTTTTTGCTTAAGGATGGTAAGACAACCCCCAGAGCCTCTTCCTGAGAATGCAGTGATTGTCACTAACTCTAGTTAAGTATATCCTTTCCTGTGCTATTCTTAGGCATCTATTTGGTTGGCCATGTGCACAGGCTGTCAGCACTTGTACCAACATATCTGCCAGGGCAGGATTAAGGAGAGACAAGGAGCAGGATATTTCCCCCTTTAGAACTTAGAGAAGAATGTACTTTCTTTGATATAGATGAGGTGCATTAAAGTACTTATTTTTGTGTTTATGTCTCACAGATAAATGAAAATTGAAAATCTTGCACTATATCGTGAGATAGAACCTAGCATCTCTTCATGCATAATCTCTGCTACTTGAGGAAATGGACCATGACTTTATACTTCATTGTATTAAGTATAATTCCAGGATTGTAAAGAGCAGGTACATAATTAGTAATCAAATAAGCTTTGAATTTACATGTAACTTTGCATAATTATAATTGTCATAAAGGTCAGAGTACAGATCCTACTGCAAAGCACAGGATTCAAAATACCTAAGCTTAGAAGCTGGTGGAATAGGTGTGTGTGTGTGTGTGTTCAGGCTCTACCAAGTTTCATTGGTAGAAGTGACATTTACTTTGGAGTTGTATATCCTTTCTAAACAGAGTGGACTTATGCCACGTAAAAGGAAAGGCCAGGATACCTTTATATCATGAGTAAATGGACAGGCATCTTTTGGTTTAATTTTTTCATAGATTTGTTAACTGCCACTTCTGGAGAAAGACTGGATTAAAACTGGATTTCAGTAAGAACTTAAGTGAACCTTATAAGGTGGAAATAAACAGTTTAGAGCTCCTGTTAAATTCAGAATATTTAACTCTTGAGTAGATGGCAATGTATTCAATCTGTGAATGTTGGGTTAAGAACATTATAGTCTGGGGCACCTGGGTGGCTCAGTCAGTTAAGTGTCTGCCTTCAGCTCAGATTATGATCCCAGGTCTGGGATCGAGCCCCACATTGGGCTCTCTGCTCAGTGAGGAGCCTGCTTCTCCCTCTCCCTCTGCCTCTGCTCTGTCTACTTGTGTGTTCTCTCTCTCTGTCAAATAAATAAATAAATACATAAAAAAGAACATTATAATCATAGATTAGCCATTACTTTTTCCTTCCTTCAACAAATATTTTCTGGGCACTGTTAATGCCCTTCAGCCAAAGGCCACCAAGGACACACCTTGGTGTGTAGTCGAACACATTAGGTTTTGTACTTTCTGCAAAGAGGAAGAACACCACATTCCATGTCTCAGGAAGGTTCTTTAGGAGGAACTGAGTGTAGAATTTGGGCTTTTGGTTGGTAATTTGTGGGAGGATCCAGGGAAGCTGGGTTTGCTTTAGATTGTATGCTCTTAGGAGTACCCCCGATTTCCATGATTTCATAGAAATCCATCAGTACACCTCACCTCAAAGGAGAGGAAACTACAATGAAGATAAAGCTATCATTGGTGAAGAAACAATAGCTACTTATTTTAGCCAAGAGAGGAAGTGTTTGGTATTTCGTGAGTGGCACAGGGAACTTGTTTCTGCTTGTGCTTAAATAAAATTGTGACATGGTTTGCTTTGTCTCAGAGTAACCTGTATTTGGTTGGTATTCTGAGATTATTTATGTCCAACGGGGGAATCACATAGCCTGGTTATGAGTGCCAAACCAGCTCCTGATTGTCAAGGGCTACTCTTTGTTTGTCTGTCTCCGCAAGCAACTGGGAGGCACACTAGGTTCTTGGTGCTGGGGATTCAGCAATCGATAAAACAGACAAAAATCAGAGTATTCATTCTAGCCAGGGGAGAAAGAGAATAAAATAAATAAGTAAATGATAATTTATTGGAAAGTGACAAGTACTAGAGAGAAAAAAGTATCAAGGAAGGTGAATAGGGTAATGGGGGGGTGGGTGGGGACCACCATTTCAATTTAAAGCAGGGAGGTCAGGGAAGGCTTCCCTGTAGAGCTCATATTTGAGCAGAGACTTATAGTGATGAGGAATGAGCTGTGAAGATGTGGGAGTGGATCTAGTCTTTGTGACAGGTGTAGGTTGATATCTCATTGGGGTTTTGATTTGTGTAATATCTGAAAGAAATATAACACTGTAGGTTAATTACACTTCAATTAAAAAATAAAAAAAAATGTGGGTGTGAAGAGCCTTCCAGGAATAACGAGCAGCCCCAGTGAAGGTTCCAAGGCAAGGTCTCTTATGCTCCAGGAACAGCAAGGAGCACTTTGGATGCTGAAGCAGGTGAGGGAGGAGATGATGGGAGAGAGGGAACAGGGCATATCAGAGAAGTATCTGGGGCCAGATGGTTTAGGGAATTTTAGGTCAATATTTAGGGGTAGTGAGAATACTACTTCTTATGACTCTGAGACTGGCTATCTTGAAGTGTGGCTTAGATAATTGCCCAGAGCCTTCCCTTCGCCTGCATGAGAATGAGCAAATAATTGCATAAACCTCTTTATTAATAGTTTGGATATAACGATAAAGTAACCAGTTAAAACTATTTTACTCAGAAGTTTGATTCAGTGGAATTTCACACCACTGGCTAGAATTTTTGATGGTTAAGTGCAAAGTTGAGTCGATAAGATCCTAAGAGAAGGATCCTCAAAATATTCAAACAATATTACTGTAAATACAAGTCACTTGGAAGTAAGTTTAGAAAACATTCTGATGAAAAATGGGGGTGTTGATCATTTCCTGTTCTTGAATAGGCTCCCACCTATGCCATGTCGATTTCACATAAATCCAACTTGAAGGGCTGCATTGACAAAAAAGAAATATATGTGTTATATATCTATTAAAATATGCATTAATAAGTACATATTTCATATATGCATGAAAAGTTTGTGTATGCACTGGCACACATGAATTAAAACAACTGAAAAAATTTGTAGGCATGACGCTTCTTTATCCCTACATGTGTTAGTATTTCCTGAAAATAAGGAATTCTCTAACTTAGATACAGAACTGTTATCAAAGTTAGAAACTTAACACTGATTAAATACTGTTATCTACAGACTTTATTCATATTGTGCCAATTGCCACAATGATGTCCTTTTTAACAGTAGAAAATCCAAGATCATCGGGTCCATACAGTCTGTCCCATCTCATTAGTGTCCTTTAATTTGGAATAGTTCCTGAAGGTGTGTGTGTGTTTGTGTTTCCGAACTTCTTGATACCAATCATTTTTAAGTGTATAAACAAGTTATTTCATTGAATGTACCCTAATGTCAGTTTGTGTCATGATTAGTTTTGGGTTTTGCACATATGGTGAAACCATCACAGAAATGATGTTGAATTCTTCTAAGGGGATCATGTCGGGAGCCAAATGCTATTGGTTATTCCAAATCCTGGCAATGATAAGGTTGGTCATTTGGCTAAAGAGGGTTTTCCACTGCATTGACTTTTGTAATTAAAATGTTAATTATGTTAATTAATATATGTTAATATAATAATTACTATGAAAAAGGTACTGTGAGATTATGTAAATATCTCATTATTCTTTAAACATTCACCCACTAGTTTTACCATGTATATTCATGATTCTTGCCTGAATCAATAATTGCTATGACAGCTGCCAATTGGTGATTTTCTAATTCTTATTATTCCTTCTACATTTATTAATTAGCTTTCTAATGCAGGCAGAGCTTTTTCTTATTTATTTATGCATTTAATTGATTAATTAATTATGGACTCAGATGTTCTTTACTTGATAGCTTATAAAAATCCTTACTATCATTATTATTTTGATGCTCAGATTATCTCAGATTTAGCCAGGGGGTGCCTCTTCAAACTGACTCCTATATCTTTTTGAGCACATCCTTACACTTTTGCACTAGTATATTTTTTCTGCTTTCCCTGATCCGGTCCTGAATCAGCCATTTCTCCAAGCAGGTCTGCTTTCTTTCAGTGGAGAATGGTGTTTATATTCCAGGAGTACTCATTATTACTGAGGTGTTAATGTTTCTGAAATCTCTTAGGAGACGGAGCTAGGAAATGTGTGTGTATGTATATATATGTGTGCATATATATGAATGCATACACATTAATAATACACATATATATAACTACACATATACATAACTACACACATCTATACCCATTTCAAAATCTAATTATCTCTTTCTGTATATCAAAATCGCTGAGAGGGGCACCTGGGTGGCTCAGTGGGTTAAAGCCTCTGCCTTCGGCTCAGGTCATGATCCCAGGGTCCTGGGATCGAGTCCCACATCGGGCGCTCTGCTCCTTGGGGAGCCTGCTTCCTCCTCTCTCTCTGTCTGCCTCTCTGCCTGCTTATGATCTCTGTCAAATAAATAAATAAAATATTAAAAAAAAACAGAATGAGAAATACATTTAGAAAAAATCGCTGAGAAAAGGAATGAATGAGCCATAGAGAAAATAGGAGAAAATATTTGCAATCCATATATTTTAAAGAGAACTTATGTCCAAAATTTATGAAGAACTCAATAATAAACACATAATGTGTTATTAAAAACTATGCAGGCTATCAGCATAGACATAAAATAAAGATGAATTAAGTAACATGAATAACATAAATATGACACAATATGTAAGTATATTAATGTAATAAATAGAGATATAAAATACCATAATAAATATACAAATACGATGAAACACAATAATAAAAATACCAAAAAAATGGAAAAGATTTGAACCTACCCTTGCAAGGAAAATAGGTAAGTAGAAAATAAGCACATGAAAAGGTGTTCAACATCTTTAGTCACCAAGGAACTGTAAATTAAAATCACAACAAAATGTCCCTTACTACCGCCATAATGGCTAAACTTTGACAGATGTTGGTGAGGATGTAGAGCAGTTGGTAGGGCTATAAAAGGCTATAACTGCTGAATAAAATTCTTAACCATAGTTCTTGTACATGTAAACACATACCTACCCTCGAACCTAATGTTCTCATTCTTAAGCACTTGCTCAGGAGAGATGAAATCATGTGTATACAAAATGTCTTCTGTAATAATGTTCCCAGTGGCTAAATTCAAAATAGGGAAGATCTTAGAAAAACTTGAAGTGTTCACCTTGTGGTGAATGGCTAAACAAACAATGGAGTACCACTTGGCCACAAAAAGGAGAGTTACTGATACGTGCATATCATGCATGATTCTCTAAAACATTATGCTGAGTGAAAGAAACCAGATCCCCCAAGAGCATGTCTCTTATGATTCCATTCCATGGAGCTCAAGGACAGTAGCAACTAACCTGTAGTGATAGCGTTCAGACTAGTAGTGCTTGGGGGTGAGAGTGGGAAGGGGAAAATTGACTGGAAAGGGGCATGAGGGAATTTTGGGTAATGGAATTCTTCTATAGTTCAATTAACATGTGCATCACATGAGTGACAGATACATACCTGTCCAAACTCATAGAAACATGCCCTCAAGATCCATGCATTTTTATGTCTGTAAATGATACCTTGTGGCAGGCAGAATAATGCCCCCCCCCCACCTCAAGATGTTCCTAATCTCTAAACCTGCATGTATGGTACCTTTGAAGGCACTCTGTGGATATAATTAAATAACAGGTCATGAGATGGGAAGATTCTCATCTCATTATTCTCTGGCTTATCCAAGTGAGTCCTAGATGTAATCATACGCATTCTTGCAAGAGGGAGGCAGGAAGGTCAAAGTGAGAAAGAGAAGATTTGATGACGGAGGCAGGGGTTGGAGTGATGCTGTTACTAAAAGGGGACCATGAGCCAAAGAATGAGGACAGCCTCTAGAAGCTAGGAACCGCAAAGAATGGATTCTCCCCTGGAGCCTCCAGGAGGAACACAGCCCTGCCACCTTCTTGATTTTAGTCTTGTAAGGTCCATTTTTGGACTTCTGACATTCAAACTGTAAGATGATAAATTTGTGTGGTTTTAAGCCACTAAGTTTGTAAAAAGCAGCAATAGGAAACCAAGATATATCAGCATAATATACCTCATTTTATTGCATTTCACAGGTATTGCATTTTTTACAAAGTGAAGGCTTGTGGTAATCCAGCATGGATCAAGTTTATTGGCACCATTTTCCCAACAGCATTTGCTCACTTTGGGTCTCTGTGTCACATTTTAGTAATTCTCACAATTTAGTAATTCATTGTGCACTCACAATGTGCCTCTTGTATTTGTTACAGTGGTCTGTGATCAGTGACCACGTCTCGCCAAACCTCAGGGCTGGTTGGCATCTTTAACAAGAAAATGTTTTTAAATTAAGGTGTGTACATTTTTTTTCACAACATATGCCATTGCACCCTTGGTAGATTACAGTATAGTGTAAACAGAATATAGGCACTGCGAAACCAAAAAAATTCATTTGACTCACTTTATTGCAGTGTTTGCTTTATTGTGATATTCCCTTCATTGCAGTGTTCTGGAACGAAAACTGCAATATGCCTGGACTTCATTTTTGGAAAAAAGTATTTAAAAATGCACTTAAGTGAGCAGTCTCATGTGCTATAAAAATAAATAAGCAAACAATTAAAAAATGTTTAAAAAAAAAGCCGTGTCATGGATCAGACCTGGGCCCTACTGTGGATTGTGCCCTCTGCCTCTTTAGTGGTTCAGCAGCCATAGAAACGTTGGCAAGCTCTGTAACATCCCTGAGGCTCAGTTTCTTAATCTACAAAATCAGGATCGTTAAACCTGGCTTACCTCTCAGAACTGTCATGAAGATTAAAAGCAATAAAGTAAGAAAGCGGTCTACCAACAAAAGACAGCACGGTAAAACCTCATTATGATGCTGGACTTTTATCCAGCATCAATGCATACATGACCGAGTTGGTAGGGCAGCTTGACTACTGCCCCTCGTGTGAAAGATAACTCCAGGAGAGGGGTGAAGGTCATCTGCAGAGCTTATCTGCAGAGCTGTCCTTGTTCATTATTTTAAAAATAACTTTATTTTGAAATAGTCTAAGACTCAGAAGTTGCAAAAATGTGTTCCCATTCTTTTCAAAGAGTTGGCAGCCTATTCTTTCTATTTATTGCACTGTGCCTGGTGTTCTGGAAGTTTCCTCGATTTACTGAGTTCTAATGGTAAGAACTCAGCTCTGTGTGCACTCACAATGTGCCTAGCACTGTGTCAGCACTTCATATATGTCCTTGTCATTTAAGCCTCGATCAGTAATAACACAAAGGAGATGCTTTAGTTATTCCTATTTTTGTGGGCGAAGAAACCAAGGTATAGACATGTTCAGAAAGTTGCTGGTTTGCAGCTCAGAACGTGGGTCCAGTATTTCAGCCTGGCACCTGACTTCAGGGCCAAGCACAAAAGTGTAGGAGAAAGTCCATCCTTGCATCACACAATAACTCAGGGACATTTCTATTATTTCACACAATGTGCATGCAGGGGGAAGTGCATGCATACATCCGAGGGAGGGATTCTTACACTGAGTCAGGAAGTAAAGGCAAAACAAGATTTATGACAAAGAAAGAGAAGGGAAAAAGAAGCTGGAGACTGGAAACAGTGAGCATTTTTGGCAATTTTTTTAAAACACTGATTAGCTGGCAACTAAGAAGGTCAACCTGGGTATTTTGTTCTTGAACGGTCCTTCTAAAGGTCAAACAACTTTTTCCATTTTTTATTGATTCTCCATAGAACCTTGGGAGGTTATCTGGCCAGCATGAGAGACAGGTGCCCCCATTAAAGAAGGCCAGATTCCTTTGTCAATTCCTCCTCATTAATTGGCCAGATCCTCACCATTTCCCTCTTAACAGAATTTCTCATTTGTCAGGCCCAAGGACTGAGTTCATCATTTAGTAACAATTGGATTTATTTTGAAGTCCTGGCAATTCATGTCGCTTAATGTTTCCTAGAAGTTCTGCTACCATTCTATTTCTGTGATCACTGTCCTGGTCATAGCCCTCATAACTCCATGTCCTATAAACTTGTTGATGAGATTATCATCAGACTCATTTTCCTCAATCTCTCTGGCTCAAGAAGTCACAAGGATTTCCTATGACCTTGGGCAGTGAAATCAAGCTTCCTTGCATGGCCACCAAGCATCTTTTCCCCTCCTCACCTCTCCATCTCCAATCCTATTTTTTCCTTTCCCCCTAATACATATGTATGAGTCAGCTCAGGCTGCCTTAACAAAACACCACAGACAGGGTGGCTTGGACAACAGGAATTTATTTCTTTCAGTTCTGAAAGCTAGAAGCTTGAGATCAAGGTGCCAGTGTGGTCAGACTCCAGTGATATCTTTCTTGCAGACAGCTGCCTTTTGCTGGGTCCTGTGTCCATAGCAGTGAGAGAGAGAGTGGGCATGCTGTTGAGTTCTGGTAACCCCACCAGAGGGCTCCGTCCTCATGACCCCATTTGGGAGGAGAGTACCATCTCCAAATATCATCATGTGGGAGGTGAGGGCTTCCACATGTGAATTTGGGAGGGGGGGCACGATTCAGTCTGTAGAAACATTTATTCTGTTTCAGATGCTCATATATTTGCTTTAATCCCGCTGGTTCCTTCCCTCTAGTTGGACTTCCCTCTAGTTGGCTTTTATGGTCTGATAATCTTCCTTTTCAAAAACCCAATCCTGAATTCTAAGAAGTGCAGTTTTAGTTTAATCCTTCTTTTGTTGGACTTTCTCCCTTTTCATAAAGTATTCCTTTGTGCCATTTTAGTTTACATATATTTGATCTTAAGCGTTTTTGCTATATATTTTTATTCTAAAATTACAATTGGGTTGTAGTGAGGCAAGTGCCATGTTTTGAAGAATGAGTACTGCTATAAAGAGAAATCTCTTTATTATGAAAAGATTCTGACAGTCTAACTAGTGGGCTACCTATCTATAGCAACTATAAGACTCCATTATAAGCAAGACAGGGGAGAAAGCACAGTAACTGAGAGTTGATTGTGGCAAGATTTAGAATCATAGGATTTTCAAGCCTTTATCTGTCATATTACATGTTTGAAAACTTCATGCCTTGAGAAGTGACTTGTTTAAGATCGTATAGGTAGGTAATGGTGATAGAGACCTAGATCTCTTGGTTCCCATTCTATAGTTTGTGTATTCAAATGTAATTTTTCAAAGGTCACCAAGTTGGATCTATTAGTTTTCTGTTGCTGCTTAACAAGCTACGACAAATTTCGCAGCTTAAGACACACCTTTATTATCCCATAGTTTACATGTGTCAGGAGTCTCGGCACAGTGGAAATGAGTCCTTTGCTTAGGGTCTTACAAGGCTGCAGCTAAAGTGGTTTGAGAGCTGGGGGTCCTCCTCCAAGCTCATGTGAATATTGGCAGAATACGTTTCCTTGAAGCTGTAAAACGCATGGCAACAAACTCATTGCTTCTTCAAGGCCCACATGAGAGAGGGAGGATGTTGTTTCAAATCTCTGGACCGTAAACCTTTTAAAAGGCTTACCTGATTAGGTCAGGTTTTTCCAGGATAATCTCCCTTTTCATTAACTCAGAGGCAACTGATTAGGGACCTTATATTTGAAAGAATCTCTTTACTTTTGTCCTATAATGTAACCTAATCATGGAAGGGACAGAGATCGTATTTGAAGTTCTCGCCCACACTATAGGTCGGGTGGTTATACTGGGTATATACATTGTGTTAATTTTTAAAAATTAAGAAAAGCAGAAACAGGAAAAACAAAGTCATTTCTAGTTTGGCTTTCTGAATAAAGCACCATGATGTATTTCTAGGCATTTTTTCTTGTTGCTGTTCCATACTTCCCTTGGGTTTTTTTTTTTTTTGTTTGTTTGTTTTTCGTATCTTAAAAATAGAGTCATACAGTGTATATAACTAAATTTGATACTTTATTCATTTAATATTATTTTGTAAGAATCTTTACATGTTGTTATATATCACCCCTACGGACATACTTTTTCCCTTTACTAACCGTGTCTTTTCAGTGCGGGGGGTGGGGGATGGAAAATGTAGATAAGCAAAAAGGGAAAGCAAATCAATTCAAATTGTAATATTCAGAATTAAACTTTAATAATATTATATGTTACATACTTCCAGATTTTTTGGTCTGGGTCTGAATATATGAGTATGCTCATATATGTTTTAAGGTGGAGAAAATTTTTTTGCCTTATGTCTCAGCCCTCAAATTTCCCTTTGGGGGTGATGTCACATTATTTAAGAAAAATATTCTGGAAAAAAAAAAGGAAAAATATTCTGATAATTCCTTGGGACTTAAGATGAGATCCTGAGCTTCAGGATATTGGATGGTGTCAAGATTTCAGAGAAGGAGGAAGCTACTCTGAGGAGAGGAGCAGAATCTGGAGCTCCCAGGAGACATGGGAGGTGGGAGTGAAGGGCCACGGGAGGGAGGGAGGAGAGGCAGAGAGGTGATTATACGCTGCTGGACACTGTGTGATGTGACTGCCCATGTCCCTTTCCCTGGCTCAGCTTTTAATGCAACTGCTAAAATTTTGAATTCTTGGTGTGAAGGATTTGTTGATGCAATGCAGGGTTTCACAGCCTTGGGACTATTGACATGTGGGGCTGGATAATCCTTTGTTGCATTGGAGAATATCAGCAGCATCCCTGACCTCTACTGGCTAGATGTGGATGGCAGCCCGCTCTCCCGCTGCGACAACTAAAAGTATCTCTAGACATTGCCAAACATCCCTGGGGAGCAAAATCAGCCCCTGTTAAAAGCCACTGTTGTAACGGAAATGGAAGAAAGGGCTACATGTTGTGTTAGGTAATTATGCTGAGTTTGTGGTATGCCAACCTGTCAAGGCTGAACTGCATTCTCCAGAGTCTCCTTTCCAGGATGTTTCTGGTCCAGGTGTGTTTCTGGTCACCCTCCTGGTGCGAAGAGGCAGCTGGACTCGCAATGGCTCTACTTTCCTCAAATCCTTCAGCGTCTCCACCGCTAAGCGCCTTGAGCTTCATGGAGAAGGGCTCTGGTTTCTGGAGGATGTCACTGTCATTGTATTAGTTTGCCAGAGCTGCCATAGCAAAATACCAGAGTGGGTGGCTTAAGCAACAGAGATGTATTTTTCTCATAGTTCTGATGGTTAAAAGTCTGGAATCAAGGTGTTGGTGGGGTTGCTTTCTTCTGAACTCCTCTCCTTGCCCGGTGC
The DNA here is from genome assembly GCA_003697995.1 of Taxidea taxus jeffersonii. Taxonomy (NCBI): domain Eukaryota; kingdom Metazoa; phylum Chordata; class Mammalia; order Carnivora; family Mustelidae; genus Taxidea; species Taxidea taxus. The sequence goes on from ML108359.1 coordinate 19,766, forward strand.
ATGGCATCTTTTCTCTGTGTCTCCATATCATCTTCCATTGGTGTGTGTTTCTTCTTTTCATAGAGCTACCAGCCTTATGGGATTAGGGCCCACCCTAATGAGTAGTTTTAACTTAATTATCTTGTTAAAGACATTATCTCCAAATATGGTCATATGCTGAGGTGCTAATATTAACTGGGGTTCTGGAAATGGAAAAGCAGAACTGATAAGACATACACACACACATATATAAAATATATAGATAATGTATAAGTAGGATATAAGTGTGTGTGTATATATATATATAGATACATGTGTATGCATACCTATGTATATACTTATAGGTATATCCTATTTATATTATATTGATAATAGTATATTACATTATAATAAAATACATTATATTTTATATAGGATAATTTATATATAATAAAAGGACATTTATTATAAGGAATCAGCTCATGCAGTTATGGAGTTTGAGAATTCCCAGAATCTGACCCCTGGAAGCTAGAGATCGAGAAAAGGCAAGAGTATAATTATAGTCTAAGTCTAAAGGCCTGAGAACTAGGGGAGCTGCTCTATGGGCTAAATCTCAGTTCAAGGGCAGGAGAAGACTGATGTTCCAGCTCAAGCAGACAGACAAGAAGAGAATTTGTCTCTTCCACTTTTCGTTCTGTTCAGGTCCTCAGCAGATTGGATGTGCCCACCCACAGTGGGGGTGGGGGAGTCCATTAACTTTGCTGAGTCGACCCATTCAAGTGCTAACCCTGTCCTGAAACAACCACACAGACCTATCCATGAATAATGTTTAATCTGGGCAACCTGTGACCCAGTCAAGTTGATACATAAAATTAACTGTCAAGTGGGAGTGAGGCTTTCAACGTATGAATCTGGGGGTAACACAGTCCAGCCCATAGCAGTGATCAAAGTCAGAGGCCATAAGAACTGACATGGGTTTAGCCTGTCATTGTGAACCCCAGCTCATTTGTGTGGGCTCCAGCCCATCTTTCTTTCCCCATTTTACTTCATCTTCCCTTCCTGCCTGTCTGCCCTTTGGACTGCAAGTTCTAATATCAGGTGCAAAGACAGAGTATTTAATCAACCCCCACAATTGTGTAAGATCAGACCTCTGTAACAAATACCTACAATATATGTAAATACCCAGTTTGAAATCTGCTTCTCTGATGGAACTCTGACTGATATAGCCGGACAGAGGCAGAACACCAGGGGGAAGAGCCTGAGGCAGAACACCAGGGGGAAGAGCCTGAGGGGTGGGGAGGCCAAAGGGACTTAAATGCGGATCTATCTTCCCCTGCCACCTCTCATGTTCCTTCTTGAACATGGGGGGAAACTACATACTGCACCAGGGTAGATAATTAGAGGGGTCATAGACATTATTATTATTTGTTGTTGTTATTGTTATATATATAGAGAGAGAGAGCAAGAGCAGGGGAAGGGGCAGAGGGAGAGGGAAAGAACCTTAAGCAGGCTCCAAATTCAGCAGGGGCCCCAACATGGGACTTGATCTCACAACCCTGAATCATGACTTGAGCCAAAATCAAGAGTCAGACACTTTACCAACTGAGTCACCCAGGCGCCCTCCCCCCTTTTTACTTAGAGTGGGGGGGGGTATAGTTTTTTAAAGTATGAATTGATGAAGTATTTTTTCACCTGCTAAGAATAGCTATCTTTCTTCTTCATTTGGTAGCTAAAGGGAAGAGCATCCATAGCTGTGGCAACAATTTATAGGGTGAGACAAAGATGCCAAGGTCATGATTTCTAAGGCAGGATGGGTTTTGATGTGGCACAGAGAAAAGAATTTATTTTCCTATTCCGGAATAGGAAGGGATAGGTAAGAGGAGCCCCTAATTGCTGTAGCAGAACTGGTGAGTTGCCATGAGGAGAGGAGGAAGAGTGCTCCCCATGACCCCACCCTCCCTCTCCCCACCCAGACCTGTCCTGGTGCCATGTGTGCCTGTGTGAGGTGGGTTGCTGGCAGTCATGAGGGATGTCCAGGACAGGAGAAAAATTCCTTCCTTGAATTGAAGGGTTTGAAATACAGACATTTTTGTGCCTTGTTTTCTGCTTGGGCCTTTTGAGAAATTGTCTTAGTCTGTCTGAGCTTCTCTGACAAAATACCATAAACTGGAAGACTCATCAACAATAGGAATTTATTATTTCTCACAGTTCTGGAGGCTGGAAGTCTGAGACCAGCATACGGCACAGGTGGGTTCTGTTGAGAGCCCTTTTCTGGGGTGCGGCCTGCAGACTTCTCACTGTATCCATGCAGGGCAGAGCAGAGGGAGAAGGCTCTCGGGGGACCCTCATGGGGTACCAATCCCCTTTAGGAGGGCTCCATACTGTCCTCATCCCAACCTAATCCCGTCCTAAATGCCCCACTTCCTAATGCCATCGCATTGGTGGGGGAGGGCTTTATATCTGAGTTCTGGGAGGTTACAGACCCCATAGATTCTCCTATCATGAGGCCTAGGGAAGCTGTGAAAATGGGGACATGCCCCGTCTAGTCACAGGAGGATCCAGAGTGCGGCTTGGAGTGTGGAGAGGATCTGAATGTTCTTATGTGCCCAAGGAGAGGGAAAGTGGAACCTGAGAACTGGCAGGCTGTTTGCCGGGAACAGAGAGGGTGGATAGCCATAAAATACGTGGCTGAAGACACAGAATCCTCTGTGTCACAGGGCCAACCTGTGAGCCAGCTCAGCAGCAGGGAGCCAGTGCTGGGCTCATAGAACAGTGCAGGAGATCAGGGACCAGGAATGCCTCCTCACCCCCTCTACCCCCCAATCCTGCTGCTTTTTGATATCAGCTTCTCCTGAATTTAAGATGTCCCCTGGGATGGGGGGGTGACTAGATCTTGGACTGGTTCAGTTTTCAAGTGGAGGTGATAAAAACAAAACCAAAGCAACCAGAAGCATTTGCTTTATTAGACTAAAGAAAATGTAACCCTTAATAGATGAAATTAAATTGCCTGCTATTATTAAAGGGGCTGGCATGGAGTTGAGAAATTGAAATGAGCCGTATTGCAGATTATTCGGGGCTGTGACGATGGACGTGCACACCTGGTATGTCCTCAATCGGCCTGACGATCCTTACCATGATCGAAAATCAAAAGTGTGGTTCTCTTGTTGCCTGCGACTTTCCCGGGGGGAAAGTCAGACACATGCTTCTAGGCCCTTGTCCCACTGCGCGGAGCTTGGCCTGTAGCTCTTGATGGCCTCGTGCGCCCCCTGGTGGCCAAATCTTGATAGGGTTCCCCGCTCCTTCAACCAGTCTGATTCTGTTACAGTGGCTTATAGGGAAAATGGCCTGAGGTTCCCAAGCTTATGGATGGCCCTTGGTGACATACACATGGCTGTTTCCTGCAAAGTATGTCCATGGCATTAGGACGGCTGAGGCAAGATGAATCAGTGCCTACTGTGCCCAGACAGGTCTCTCCTTGGACAGTCTGAGCCCTGGGATGATTGTGTCACAAAACCACCTTCTCCTTCCCTAAGGTCTTCTTAGGGTCTCCTGTCCTGATGGGAGGCCTCATCTGAGGCCATTTTGTCTTTCTGACATATTCTATTACATCAAAAAAATGTATAAACTTTTAATCTTAGAACAGTTTTGGATTTACAGAAAAGTTTGTACAATAGCTGCATTCCCGTATGGTCTGTACCCGCTTTCTCCTGTTAATAACATCTTACAATCCTTTTTTTTTTTTTAATAAGATTTTATTTATTTATTTGAGAGAGAGAGCAATTGAGAAAGGGAGAGCATGAGCTGGGGGTGGGGAGAGGAGGGGCAGAGGGAGAGAGAGAAGCAGACTCTGGGCTGAGTAGGGAGTCCAATGCTGGCTGATCCCAGGATCCTGGGATCATGACCTGACCCAACCGACTGAGCCACCCAGGTGCCCCAACATATTATGTTCCTAAGGGACATTTGTCACAATGGGTGAGCCAGTATTGATACACTTTTGTTAACTAAAGTCCATACTTTGTTCAGCCTTCCTTGTTCACCTAGTGTCCTTTCTCTGTTCCAGGATGCTGCCCAAGGTACCACACTGCATTTAATCATGTCTCCTTAGGCACCTCTGGCCTGTGGCACCTTCTCAGGTCTTCCCTGCTCTTGATAAGATTGACAGTTTTGAGGGATACTGCTGGGGTGTTTGGCCAAATGTCCCTCAATTGGGACTTGACTTGGTGGAGGTGATGGGTTTTGCCGGGAAGACCACAGAGGGGAAGGGCCCCCTCCACCGTGTCCTATCAAGGGTGTAAATGACTGATATGACTCATCACTGTTGATGCTGACCTTGATCACTTGGCTGAGGTGGTGTCTATCAGGTTTCTCTGCAATAAAGTCCCCCTCCGCTTTCCACACTATACTCTTATACAGCCCTGTTCCGTCACTTTTGAATCTCAGTGAGAGAGAGCCCATGTCTCCAGCAGTTGCTGTGTTTCTCAAAGCCAGTCCATAAGCAATTTATTATTTGTGGTGCAAGGCACATTAAAAATTAGAAACTATTAATCAAAAATGCTTTAAGAACTTCGTGGCAATTCAAATTGCTATAGCCCCAGCAGAGTAGCTTCCCCAAACTGGAATTAAAAAACCATCTAAGAACTTCAATGACTCGAGAAAAAAAAAAAATCACATAATTGGGCACTACTGTCAATAGAACAGAAATTTTGTGGAAAATCTGATTAAACAACATAATTAGAGATATTGCTGAAATTAAGGCAAGAAAAATAAATATTTTGGAATTAATGTGTAATTTGTAAATTACGTATGTCTTTATGACTCACTCATACATGACCACAACAGAACACCCAGGCATGTGCAATAATAATTAAATTCAGCCGTCTGATATTTGCCCACTTGCATTTAGATTGTAGCTTTGCACACTTCTTGTGAAGATGTGTTTGTTTTGACAGAATAGAACATATTTTGTTTAATTTATAACTTCTAGTTTGTTAGAGACATGATTTATGGGCCTCCAGCTGTACTCATGCCCCGAACCCCAAAATACTAGAGGCAGGCCAGGCAGATGTGTCCGTTGGTGTTCATTAGTGGAGGAACACAAGCATGGCACTCGGCATCGCCGGGGGAAGCTTCCTCCCTGCCCACTTTCATATCTATTTAGATTATATATTTTTTAACGTATCTTAGTAGACCCGGAGGAGGGTATAGTGGGTTATAGCCGATGGGTTAGAAGTACAGGGAACACCCCGGGCTCGCAACAGGCATCTGAAGAAGAGTGCGTGTGTGGGGGGGGTAGTATTGTGGGAATGAGTCCTTCACCTGAGAAATCTGATGCTGTCTCCAGGTGGAGAGTGTCAGAGTTGAGTTAAATTGTAGAACACTCAGCCGGGGTCACAGTATCGCTTGGGTGGGGACCTCTCCCTCTCCCTGTGTCAGAAGCGCAGGAAGTGTGGTAGCTTGGTGAAAGTAGAGGAGAAACCCAGCAGGACTGAAGAGTTTCTTACTCACTTGGTTATACTCCATGGCATTTATCCCAGTTTGCAGTAAACTTTTTAATTTATATATTATCTGTTTAATATTTGTTTCCCTTATCGAGGTTTGAGGAGGATAATAAATCTCACCTTCTTCTTTCTTTGGGTTCAGAGTCAATTAAGAAATAAGACACAGGAGTTAGAGATAAAACATTGGCATTATTACTGGTAACGACATTACTCCCACAAGTTTGCTCCTTGCTGGTGTTTATGACTCATTCAAAGGGAGATAGTTTCAGTTTTTGCGAGTTAGACCTGATCCTTGGAGGATATACACAATACTCACGACCCCCCAACCCCCCCCCCACTTTTTTATGGAGATATTGTAAACATTTCTGGGGATTAAAACATTCATCACACTCTCTTTATATTTATTTATTTATTTAGAGAGTGTGAGTGGAGCACGGGTTGGGGGTGTGGGTGGGGAGGGGCAGAGGTAGAGGGAGAGAGAGAATCTTCGGCAGGCTCCACACCCAGTGTGGAGCCCGCCCACGGGGCTCAATCTCACGACCCTGAGATCATCACCTGAGCTGAGATCAACCCACCGAGCCACCTGGGCACTCGAATCGCAATCTCTTTTAATGAAAGCAGTTGCCGAGTGGCATGTGGGGAGTAGAATCGCAAGAGAGAGGCCTTTGGGGTCTGGACACCCAGCAGGACAGGGGTGGGTCTTTTTCAGAGTGTTGGGCTGGGGGTGATGGAGATGGATATTTAGGGGGAAAATCATCCCACATCCCAGAGTCCTGAGCCTATAGGCACCCTAGAATCTCTGGCTTAAAAGGAAAACACCAATTTTCCACTCCTTTTGGAAGGATACTTTGTAAGAAAGAGATTGTGTGAGCTTGCCAGGGCCCGTGAACTGGGAGAGATAAGAACGGAGTGGTGAGAAATAAGTCAGGGTAACTCAGAACGTCCAGACGGAGTAGAAACTTTATATATTCATTGAGAGTTAAGTAAAGAAAGCCACATTCATGTTTGCAGTGAGACTGTGGGCTGGGACATGTTAGCCCTTGATGGGCCCAGGAAGTGACCAGGTGGAGGTGAGCCTGCCAGGTGCATTTGCAGAAGGTAAATTAGAGGGAGGAGCAGTAGGAAGATGTGCGAGGGCTTGCCTGGCATATAGACCAGAGGCAAGGAAATAAAAACCCTGTTACCTCTAATGGAGAAGCTCAGATCCCGCAGCAGCCCTGAAGGGCTGCTGTTAGTGGAACGGTCTAATTGCTTGTACTCAAATGGGAGTTGAGCAAAAGCCATTGCTAGAAGGAATGTAAGCAAAAACTGCCCCTTAGACCTGAAGGCCAGGCAGCCAGGCACAGAAGAGCATTTCCTGCGTTTGAAGCTAAAGAAACAATGGTTCAAATTCAAGGTTATGTGCGGTGATTGCTCAGTAGGGTTGACTCTAAAAGAGCATCTTTACACACAGTCGAAATGACCCAAATAAGGCAAGTACATCGAAACTCCGAAGCTCTGGCAGCGGCAGCAGCTAAGTAAGCTATTCTGTCCACATGGGGCATCCCGGCCGTTCCTTGTTTATTTATCTCGTTTGCTTTAGATCCCCGTTTTTGCTAGGACTGTAGCAGGAAACGTAGTAAGTCCAACCTTAGGACAGAGGGGCCTTTAAACAGGCAGGCAGCAGTCAAGCCAGTTACCTGCCTTGGGCAATTTTGTGGGCAGGGAGCTGGGAAGATAGAGCTGAGTTTGCAAACCTGCAACTTTCAACGCCATTGATTTGGAAGGCTAAGGGGGTTACCTAGGATGGCAATTTACTTTGACTTTTTTTTTTAAATTTTTATTTATTTGTCAGAGAGAGAGGGAGAGCTAGAGAGCACAGGCAGACAAAGTGGCAGGCAGAGGCAGAGGAGGAAGCAGGCTCCCTGCCGAGCAAGTAGCCCCATGTGGGACTCGATCCCAGGATGCTGGGATCATGACCTGAGCTGAAGGCAGCCGCTTAACCAACCGAGCCACCCAGGCGTCCCACTTTGACTTTTTTAAAAGGAAAGTTTAGGGCTAGATTGGTCCTTTGATATCTTTGAATCCTACCCTCTCGTTTTAGAAAAGGTAACAGACCCACAGAGGTCAGAGTTTTTGCTAACGATGACACCCAGTTAGTGATCAGTTGGGATTCTGGTAACTTGAAGGTGTGCTCTGATAAGACGGAATATGGGGAATTTATGTTTGAGGGGTATGTGTGACGAGCTGGTCAGCAGGGTGTCTTGAGGGCACCTTCAAATCCCTCAGCCCACTTGTTTCCATGCATAAGTCTTGTGGGAATCTCTGGCTCTCTGGACAGCCATGGCGTTGACTTGAAAGAGCCCCCGGGGGACCATCATTGAGTCCGGTGTGAATAGTTTCCTTCATGAATGAGCCTCCCACCACCACCACCACCACA
>ML108359.1:32640-66536 GCA_003697995.1 Taxidea taxus jeffersonii
TGGAAATCAGGCAGCCCAAACTAGCCCGCTTTTATCCTTCTATGAGTCAGTCTCATTTCATTTTGTTCCCTCCTTCTGTTAGGATGGCAGAAACTTCATTTAGTCATTTTGTGTCTCTAATTCTGGGATGGGTGGTGTGAAGACACTGGTATGAGCACAGAGGCAATCCTTTAAGCCCTGGATGTTATCTGGGCTGTGGGCATCTTTTGAGAAGTCCCTGGTTATCAGTTCACTGAGGTTGCCAAGGAGACACCCATCCTCTCTCCCATAAGTTTCAGATTCATTAGCTCATTTACCTATCTCCTGTGCCTTACGGGCACATAGATTGCTTTATTCCACTCTGTGAGGCTGCTGTGGCCCTGCCTAGTTGTTCCAGAAGAACCAGGCGACTCTTCCTTCTCTGAATCTTGCTGCCTCTCAGGGTTCTTCCCTAAGAGTGGGGAGCCTATTTCCTGCTCTCTGATGCCTCACCTGAAGCCTTCCTGGGGATTTGAGTGCCTCCCTGGGATTGGCCCAAAGTGGCCCTTCCTCTGTGTCCCCAGCTTCTATGATCTTATTGCCTCCCCTGAGGCTTTCTCTCTCAAGCTTGGGAAATTCTTTTAAATTGAGGAATGGGAGGGATCCTTGCTTGTTCTTCATATTTCTCTCTAAACAGCTGTACCCCAAATTCTCTTTGTTTCACCTAATGCCTGGTCTTTTGGAAACACCAAAATGTAGGATGAATCTTTATTTTATTTTATTTTAAGATTTTTTATTTATTAGTTAGAGAGAGAGCGAGCACAGGCAGACAGAGCGGAGGCAGAGGGAGAAGCAGGCTCCCTGCCGAGCAAGGAGCCCGATGTGGGACTCGATCCCAGGACGCTGGGATCATGACCTGAGCCGAAGGCAGCCGCTTAACCAACTGAGCCACCCAGGCGTCCCTGTAGGATGAATCTTGAAGGCTGTTTGATTTTCCCCTTGGTGTGTCTCCATGCCTCCCTTCTCCCCACAAAACAAATCCAGGCTAACCTTGCTGCTCGGGAGTGGGCAGGAGGAGAAGGGTAGAAAGGTGAAAAGGGATATAGAGAAGACATATTAGTTAACATTCCAAATACATTATCCTGCCATACCAATAATAAAGTGCCAACATTTGTGAATGATTTATCTTTTTTATAAATTGGAGTGGTTTCAAGGTTATCCCTATAATAACTTTCATCCCATTGTTCCTTTGGATTTTCAGTTTGATCATTGCTTCCTCAGGGAAGGATCTCCTGACCTACCCTCTTTTATGTTTTCATAGCACTCTTTTTCTCCCTCTACTAACACTAACTCTCATTTTTAAAAATTGTGGTAAAGTACAAAAAACAACATTTGCCATCCTTGCCATATTTAAGCCACAGTTCAGTGGCATTAAATACATTCACATCACTGTGCCCCTGTGACCACCAATCCATCCACAGAATTCTTTTCATATTACAAACCCCAAATTGTTTTAACTCTATTCATGGGATTCTTGGATGAATGTTTGCCTGCTTCATGAGGATCTAGGCTCCATGATAGTTCAGACTGTGCTCTGTTCTCCTCATCACTATATTTTAATGTCTGGCACAGTGTGTCCCATATAGCGATTGCTTATCCAGTACTTACTGAATGAGGAGGTGGTTCTCACTTGCTTTCCCTTATATGCATTCTTAAGTAGGAGAGAAAGGAAATAGGTACAGCTAGCATACCAGGAACTTTTCACAACCCTGGGCGCACGTGGGAATATGTTGTACAATTTAACAACATCTAGAGAAATTTGGGGTTAACGTGGTAGACTCATATTGCATCATTTCCCCAAAACCCAATGAAATAGGGAAAAATTGTAACAGCAAACACAAGCAAAAAAGTCACTGAAGGAGGAAAGAGACCTAATGTAGATCAATAAACTTAAAACAAAACAAAACACAACAAACAAACAAACCCCCTAGGCACTGTGGAAACACACAGAAGATACTGGAACAGAGTAGAATCCCAGGTTGGCCTGGACACTCTCTAGAAGCTAGACCATCCAGAAGATAAGATAAGCCAGATGCTGTAAAATTTGGAGAAGTCTTATGAATCACCCCAATATGAAGAAAAGGAAACTGAGTAAACTGACCTTATGTATTTCTTCGTCCCACTGAGAGATAGTGGGAATGGAACCTGAAAGAAAGGGGAGGGTAGCTCCAGGTTTGGCACGAAGCTGGAGGAACCCATTGAAGTACAAGGTGTCTTGTGATGTGAATGAGATACACGTGTTGCCAAAGGGTGACCCTTCGGACAGTACAGATACCAAGAGAGTAAAAGAGAGAGCAGGATTCAGTTTCTTAACCAGAGCTGTTCTGACCACCACTATCTCCAGTGAGCTGTCCCGTCTGTGTCTTAGACAGAAAACTAAGCTGGTTTTGGATACAGCGGGAAGAGAGTCAAGAAGTCAGCTTGCTACTTCGGACCAGCTAGGAAGTCTATTCAGGGCTGTTGAGCATGAACAAAATATAAAGGCAGGGCAGCAATGCAAACCTGCTCCAGCAAAAGATGCAACAAACCACAAACCAAAGTGAGTAAGCAAGAAGTATATTACACAGAATCTGTTTTAGAAAAAAACATAAGGAGGGGCGCCTACGTGGCTCAGTGGGTTAAGGCCTCTGCCTTTGGCTTGGGTCATGATCCCAGGTCCTGAGATTGAGCCCCGCATCGGGCTCTCTGCTCAGTGGAAAGCCTGCCCCCCCCCAATGCCTGCCTCTCTGCCTACTTGTGATCTCTCTCTCTGTCAAATAAATAAATAAAAACAAAATCTTAAAAAAAAAGAAAAAAATAAGGAACAGAAGAAAATTCTTTGCAGTTGCTTTATGTTATAGAACAATTTGACCTTATAAGAGAACGGATATAATAAATCAATAACTCAAAGATACTAAAACAACAGAGTACACTCAAAGAGTTATGGAAGCTTGTGGAATTCAACTCAAGAACTAAAGAGGTCACTATGTAACTAATACTTAGAAACAGCAAGGAGCAACATTTAAACTTGCTGTAAGTTGAATTATTAATATTGAAAGGCTTGAGACAATCTTGGTAAGTGTAATTAAAAAGACAAAAATTAAAGCAATCAAATGGAAGCTAATGGATGTAAAATGCAGAAAAACAAATCATCATAAATGTAGGGGGTGTCTCTGAAGATAAAGTCAAAGAAATAATGAAGGAACTGTTGTCTGTATTAGGACAAAACCGATTCTGCAAATCCAAAGGGTACATACTATGTGCTAGAAAAATTAGAAGCATAAAGCTCAACACTAAGGCACGTTTTAGTTAAGAAGCCATTCCTTAGGAATCTAGAGAGAGAGAACAAGTCCTCTACGAGGAGAAAAAAACAAAACAAAACAGACTGGTCTCAGGTTTTCCCACAGTGTTTAATGGCAGAAGACAATGGAACCAGAGCTCTAAAGTCTTGTTGGGGAAACATTTGATCTTGGATCCTTTTACTTGTCTAAGATGATGTCCAGGTGTAAAGGGATACTGAAACACAGAAGAATTTAAAGAATGCAGCACCTGTGTGAACTTCTTGGGGGGAAAAATACATGCAGGTAAAGCCGGCCACTTCATGTGTGAATGAGAACACAGAATACAGGAATGGAGAGTCCCTGGCTAATATTGTGTGGGGCACTGAATTCATATAAATGTAGAATTCATGGTAAACCACTGTGAGAATTATGCATAAAAAACAAAGTGAAGGCCGGAAGCATGGACAATGTAAAAATTGTAATATAACTAGCAAATATCAGGAAGGGGGGGATGGGAAGTGTGTGAGAAATTAGAAGTCTTCATCTTTCAGAGCAAATAGCAGGGGGTAAAGAGACACTTGTACCAAAATAAGTAGCTTTAAAAAAGACTTGCAATCCTCAGTTGTCTTTTAATGAACTAATTTCTTACCTCAGAGATATCTTTTTTTTTTTTTTTTAAAGAGTGCATGCACTGGGGAGAGACAGGAGAGAGAGAGAGAGAACGGGGAAGGGGCAAAGGGAGATAATCTCAAGCAGATTCCCTGATGGGTGCAGATTACCTGACATAGAGCTCAATCTCATGACCCTGAGATTATGACCTGAGCTGAAACTAAGAGTTGGACACTTAACCAACTGAGCCACTCAGGCACCCCTGGAGATATCTTGCCTGGGTGGCTCAGTTGGTTGGGCGGCTGCCTTCGGCTCAGGTCATGATCCCAGCGTCCTGGGATCGAGTCACGCATTGGGCTCCTTGCTTGGCGGTGAGCCTGCTTCTCCCTCTGCCTGCCACTCTGTCTGCCTGTGCTTGCTCCTGTGCTCTCTCTCTATCTGACAAATAAATAAAAAAAATAAAAAACAAAACAAAACATTTTTTTTAAAACAAAGAAACATTTATTTGCTATCCAACAGTTTCTGCTGTTTCACTGTGTTTTTTTTTTTACTTTTGTAAACTAAAAGTAAATTTCAAACTAATACTTTTTAATAAAAATGCACATATAAGAATAACCCCATTTTAATAAATGCAGTTTTCCTCTCTTTCTCTATTTATCTGTCTTTTCTTCTTTGTACATTTAGGCATCGAAAGACATGTGTGATTATTTTAACTTAGTATGAGCAGTTATTCCTGGATGTGGGATTTTGACTTTTTTTTCTAACCTTTGGCTTCATGTTTTCTATATTCTTTACATTTTTATAATAGACATGTAGCATTTTGACCAAAATGAGTGATTTTTAAATTTAAAAACCAAAGAAAAAGAGGAGGGCAACAGGACCTATTCATAGTGGTCAGTTCTAGGGGGGTGGAAATTGGGTGATTGTATCATTTTTGCTTTGTACTTTTCTGGATTTTTAATTTTTTAGTTTTCAAAAAGTTTGTAGAGAGGAAAATAAAAAGAAGGAGAAGTCGAGACTATCTGCTTCATGTCAACTCAATAGCAATCGTGCTGGCCTCATTTATGGTCTGCCTAAGAAATTGAGGGACAGGTTGGTAGAAGGACTGGCCGGCGAGAATGGGTTGTAGGATCTGTCATAATAAGCTGCAGGATGACAGGCTGGTGTGGCACACAGCCACTCTTGGGTGGTCTAGGAGAAAAGTGACAGGGTCTGGGTATTGGGAGTCTCTTTTGAGGGACTAGGAGAATTGCAGAAATTTCAAGAGAACAGTCAGATCTATTCATCATTGCATATACCTAAATGTGCCATGACTCAATTTTCCCCCTGAAGCATAACACCTAGTAAAGTCTGGGAACACTTACAGGTGTTAATTTTTTCATTGACTTTGTAATGGAATTTTATTTTACTTATTAAGCATTTGACACAGAGAGAAATACATTAGTGAGAGCCAGTGAGACAATAAAAGTTTTATACCAAAAATAAGAGCAGGTTCTGTTACAGTAATAGGAAGAGGATATGATATCTAAACAATAGGTAAAACATGAAAGAGGCATGGCTGAGAAGCGGCTGCATGGTGTCCTAACCAGGATGGACTGATGCTTTACGTGGCGCTCTAGACCACAGGCATGGCAAAGGCAAAAGAACATGAAGTTTAATGTCAAATTCCTGCTCCGCCACCTACAGTTTCCTTCTCCAGGAAGAAGATTCCTTCTCCAGGAGGTGGAGAGCCTAAGACGGACGTTGTTGGGTTTGGTTCAGAGGACGCATGTGGAAAGCGCGATGAATGGTCGAGAGTGGAGGTGATTACTCCTGGAGCATGTGGATGAGCAGGGCAAACCTCTTCTCTCGGGTGACCTTCGACTAGCTGTTCCCTGAAAGATGCTGCCTTTATTTCCAACTTGACCAGTTACCAACCTGTACAGGGAGTCCGCTGCCAATTAAATATGAATTGAACTTTATTCGGAGGGAGAGAGGGGACATTGTCGCTGATGGCTCTGAAACCGTAAGAGAAGAGCCTGTGTGTGAGGCCCGTGTGTTACTCTGCGCAGAGACCTGGAGGGACCACAGAGAGGAGCTGGTCCAGCATTCCTCCTTTCTGGGTAAATACACTGAGATCCAGAGGCGTGAAGGCTGGCTTAGGCTCATACCTCCACCTGGGGGAGTTTGAGCGAAAGGATTAGCTTATGGAGAAGCACACGGGGTCAGAAAATAGACTGGGGAAAAAGAGTTGACTCTGAAACACCCCTGGCAGAGCCCATGGACCATTTATTGGGGTGCTTTGGTTCCAGCTCCGTGTGTGTCATTGGGATGAGATGGTCCCTCCTTGTCACCAGGGAAGCCTTGCCGTCTTCTCTCCTCTCCTTGATTCATCTCTGGATGAGCACACTGTCTAATTCTAGAAGCCTCACTAGTCAATAGCTGTTACCTGTGATGTGTTCACAGAAGACACCTGGACATTCTTGGATTGCAAAGAAGACTGTGTCGAGGGACAAAGTCAGGTTTGCACCCAGAAGTGCTCCTGGATCCAGAAGGGAAGGGCCACGGGCCGGGCACTGGTGGGCAGTGAAAGAGCTAGGGGCAGCGCAGTCAGGAATGAAGGGAGGTCACTGTTCCTGGTTGTTGTGTCTAACCTGGAGGGCTTTCCTTGCAGACCCTGGGAAGGAACAGCTCGGCGATGAAGTTGTGCAGGGAAGACACAGGTCCACAGAGACCTGGGAATAGGTTGGGCTTTGCAGTTACTGCCTTTTCTCCTCCTAAGACATAGGTCTTTAGCCCAAAGTCAGTAGATTTGGCCGACCTTATTCCTCCTGTGGGGATTGAAAGTTTGTATCTTGGATGTATGTGCTTTTTCCAGGATGAGCCCCGGGCAGACGCTTGGACAGGGCTGGGCTGTGGTTTGCCGAATTTTTATGTTCAGCCCCCTACCCGCCTCCTCTCTGCTCACTCTTCCTTTCTCCAGGGTCTTCCCATTTGCAAAATCAAGAAAGCACACATTTAGCAACTCCAGGAGAACAGAACAAAGATACTTTATGAAAAAGAGACATGATCTCATAGAAGAGGGATGTTTATTTACCCCAGCCCTGGGGAAGTTCATTCTAAGGGCACCATTTTAATGCCGATGAGACAAACACCTGTGGGGAAGCTGGATGCTTAAAATAAATTAGGACTCAAGTTTGGTCATTGCCTCGGGGCTCTAAAGTCTGAATGAGCTCCCATAGATTTAAAGACAAACTCTCAAAGTTACTTTTTCCTCTCCATTGACTTTAATTTTTTTTCATTTTTGCTGTTTTTTTTTTTTTTTTTTTGAATTTTTTTTATTTGGAGAGAAGGAGGGGAATATTTTTGGGGAGTTGTGGGACGTAGAGTCCTTGGACGTAGGGTGTTAGTAGTGAATCTGAGAGTCACAGGAGTTGGGGATCTTGCTGACCTTCAGGACCATTTTCCCCAGACTCCACGCTTCTCTTACCTTATTTCTGTTCTGTCCTCCTCCTGTGGCTGTGCTATGTCCACTGGCCTGACCGTCTCTTACATGCCGAGCTGAAGATTCCATAAACAAGGTCACCTCCTAGCTCTTGAGGAAACAATTTGTGGTTAGGCTCGACACACAGTAGGTGCTCAGATAGTCATTAAAGTAGTAAGTAAATAAGTTCTAGGTTTAACAGGGAGAAACTGAGGCTCAGAGACCTGCTCATTCACTGTCCAAACTTGCCTCCTGGCAAGTAGCTGAAGTCAGGTGAATGCACATAAAAATAGTGAACTAGTGGAGGCGGAGTATTGTCCGTGTCACGTGATTAGTATAGGGTGTTAGTTGTCAACTCACAGGGGGGCAATGTGGCCTGAAGCCATCAGTAAGACTTCCCAGAAAAGACAGGGCTTGGGTTGAAAACAAAACAGTGAAAAAGTGGCGGGGGGAAGAGGAGCAGGGTGTCTCAGGCAGGAGGTAAGCTTTGGGCCAAGGCCGAGGGGCAGTTAGGTTTGTGGATTATTTAGGGAATACCTGGGAGACCAGTTTGGCTCAAGAAGTCTGAGTAGGGGTGCTATGGCAGATGAGGCTGGAGGAGGGAGCAGAGGCCGGGCTGGGAAGCACTGGCCATCTTTGTCATTGGCTTCTTCCTTTCCCCGGACGAAGTGGACGCTTGGGTGCATGCCCTGCTCATATGCCCTCTTCAGGACTAGGCATCCAGCAGCCCAGAATGCTGTGGCTGAGTGCCCATAGTTGAGTCCCTCCCTGAAAAGGAGCCACCTCATTCAATGTTGTGCTCCCTCTACTCATGACTAATTGACATGGGGGTACAAAGGCCCAGTCCCCTTGCTCCAAGGTCGGCAAGATTTATTTATTTATTTGAGAGAGAGAGAAGGCAAGGGGAGGGCAGAGGGAGAGCAAGAGGGGAAATCTCAAGCAGACTCCCCAGTGAGCGTGGAGCCTGACACTAGGCTTGATCTCACCACCCCGTGATCATGACCAGAGCTGAAACGGAGAGCGGGATGCTCAACCAACAGAGCCACCCAGGTGCTCCCAAGGTGGGCCTACTCTTAAGAGCCATCTCAGCTTCAGGGCTCCTGTGTGATGGGCTGAGGTCTCTGTCCGCATTCAAGGTCTCCCTCTGCCCAGGTCTGCTCCTCACCCCTTTGCAGGCATGGTTCAGCAGAGCGCTTCCCGTAAGCTTTCTGCATGGAAATCTACTGTCTCAGCATCTGTTTCTTAGGGGACCTGACTTAAGCCAGTTGAGTCGCAAGTGTTTCTAGAAAGCAGCCTCTAAGAAAACTGATTGCACAATGAAAACCTCATTGCTGGTGGTAGGCGGAGTCACGCTAGCCGGCCTCCTGTAATTGTGTAATCATTAGAACTCTGCCACGGGTGAGCTGGGATGGGACAGGACGGAGGGAGAACACTGGCGGTTCAGCAGCTCAGGCACAGAGAAGGTTTGGGGGAAGTGGTAATGATAAGGGCTTCTAACTGAATAGCTCTTGCTGGGGGGCTATTGATGCCCTGGTGAAGGACTGAGGATGATCAATGACCAGTTAAAGTCACTGACTAGTGAAAGCTAGAGGTCCTCCTCGGTAGATACAAATACTCTTTACTCTTGCAGCTGGAGGGCAGAAAAAACTGAAGAGAAGGCTCTCTATTTAATTATAAGAACCGTAGATCTCCCAAGAAGGTTGAATTCACAGCCCAGCAGGTTTACGGCACCAGGTCAAGTCCCTGACTGGGAGGAAAGAGGACTCTGAAATTTGGGATGGGGACATCTGAGCTGATGCACTCAGAATTTTTTTAATCCCCATAAACCCCTGAACCATCTGGGTCTGACTCTGCTCTGCAATAATCTGAGGCTTCAGGGGTAGAAATCTGGGACTAGGAAGTTTATAATAAGACTAGAAATGAGGGGAAGGGTGTAGGATTATGGGAAGGAATGAGGTTAGTATTCCCGGGGTCTAATGCTCCAATGGCTACTGGAGTAGGAGGCGATTTAATACATCGATGAATAAGGTATTGTAATAGAAATAAGTATGTTTTGTCTATGTGAGATTAGGTATAGTAAATCTCACATGTCCTCAAGATAGAATGTATTTTTCTCTTTCCTATTTTCCAATTTCCATTTTCAGTTTTATGTCATGAAATAATAATAACAATTCTTGCAACAGTGATTACCCTAATAAATAACATTGTGTATTAGTGCATGTGAATGAAGAATGTACATTATAAATAATAATAGTTTATTTATGATATTGTGTCTACTCACCCTTTCTAGTCTCTCAGCAAGGTGCTTGGGGATCTCAAAAAGCTACCATATAAATCTATCTGGAGGAGATATTGTTACATATATATTTCACAAATAAGAAATCCTGCAAATGACAGTTCATAAAAAAATGGTAATTCTAGAATAAAAATCATTAGAGATGGTGAACATTTATTAAATTTATGTACTACTGAAACTTGGTTTTATGAACCTGAAACTTAATTAAGACATTTTTGGAATACAAGTAGATAAAAAGTAGAACATTATTGACTTCAGGTAGAAAAATACATTCATGTGGCATTTTTTTCTTATAAGCTATACATACCTTTTTAATTTCAGTGGTTCCCAGATGTTTGGATTTTTGGACTGATAAATTAAAAAACAATTTTTGAGGACCAACATGGGTGGCAGTCTATTTTGTTTATTAAGTTTATTTGAAAAAATGTTATTTTTCTTTTAATACCATTAGTCCCTAAAAAGAAGGAATATTTAACAGTCAAAAGGTAGGGAGAATATAATCTCACAATAAAGGCCTTTTTTTTTTTTAAAGATTTATTTATTTATTTGAGAGAGAGAGAGAGAGAAATTGTACCAGTGTGGGGAGGTGCAGAAGAAAGAGAGAATCCCAAGTAGACTCCCCACTGAGCGGGGAGCCTGATGAGGGGCCTGATCTCAAGACCCTGAGATCATGACTTGAGCCAAATCAAGAGTCAGACGCTTAACTGACTAAGCCACCCAGGTGCCCCAGCCCTGGAGTTTCTGAATCAGTGGGTGAGGAGTCTTGGTAGAATCTGTATTTCTACCAAGTTGTCGGTGATATTCATGCTGCTGGTCTGGAGCTCACATTTGGGGAACAAATATTCTAGGTTATCAAAATGTATTTTCTGTGTTCAAGGAATGTGATACTAATTTGGCAGTCTTCCTTCCTCGTATTCCTCGAATGAGCAGATTCAGGCGGCAAGCACTATTCCATAGAAGAGAAAATGCCAATATCTTGCCCAAGTGTCCCATGGCCTGGATGCCTTAACCGTCTAGTCCTTAGGGTGAATGAAGGCTGACACATCTTTCTAGAGCCCGTTTAAATAATCATCCCCTCTTGCCTTAACTCCTCAAGTAGATTCTCTATCTCTTCCTCTCCCCTTCTCTCTTATTTCTCTTTCTTTTTTCCTCCTTCCCCTTTCCTTCCTTTCTTTTCTAGAGATCTCCATTTGATTCTGGTCTTGTGGGAAACAGGCGCCTTAGCTCATTTGTCTCTGAACCCTAGAATCCAGCAGCACGCCTGCTGTTGCTTTTGTCCATTGGGCCTATCACGGCAACAACCAAACCAAGCGATCGGTAACCAGCTAGTGGGTTTGCTCTCTTTAGATGGTCTGGATTATTCCACTGAATCTGTTTCCTTCCCCTCAACCTTTGCGCCCTCAAATCTGTGGCATAGTGTTCTTTTCCTTAAATCATGTGGACACCTGTTTAAGTGTCTACTGTGGGGTACAATGTATCAGCCAGTAAGTCAAATACTCAAGCAAGCATATAGACGTCCCCAGACCCCAGTTTGTCAGTTGCTAGCCTAACTGGCATACCTAAGAGGACTAGAATCCTCTCCAGTATATCCCTGGCAGAAGTTTGTGTAGTATTCCTATCAGCCTTTGGGGACATCAGAATGTGATGCTTTAGATATTCAAATTCCCAAACCCTTTAAGATCCTTTTGAATATCAAAAATATATAAATATGCTTTGGGTTTATTTCCAAATTCCAAAGGTAGGAATGGAAACCCAGAACAGCCTGGAGCATCTTTTTCCAGTGGCCCAATGACCCTTCTATCCATGTCCCATACGCCATATTTCTTTTGAAATCAGGGAACAATATAATGGGATAGCAAAAATATTAACAGGCACAAATGCATGCCAGATGCAGCATCTTTAATTTTATGGATTTGTTTTTGCTATTTCGGCCTAATTTTTAAGATGAATGGCTCTTTACTGGGTGATCCACTACATAAGAAAAAGCTGAATGACTGTGGAAAAAATAAGTTTACAACTTGCATTACATTTATCACTGTTTCCAGGTCCATAAAGACAGAGATGAGGGAGCAAAGCCCATTTGGGCTGTAGATAGATATTTAGAAAGATATTCAGGTAAAAGAATGGGATAGAATAGATAAAGGGAGTTGGGGTCCCAGAATATTTAAGACATTTCCCCCAGCTAATGTAAAATATAACATTTTTCTATCACATACTAACTAAGTGAAATAAAGAGACCATTTCAAAATTAATTCTTGTCAAAGGATGCTATTTTCCATAATACTTTGTGAACAAAAGTTACTCCTTGCTTCTTAGACATGTTTAGATTGGGTGAACTCTTTCGTTTAGGAAATGTGGAGTGTCCTGCCCTCAAACAGAACTAGGCAGTTAATGAATATTTGTTTCGAGGGCTTTGTTATGTTTCATTCAAAGGTGTCTACGAAGTGCCACATACTATTAGAAGCAGCAATCTTTATTTTGTTTGCAGACAATTCAATTATGGAAAATACCCAGAAAGAAGTTGTGAAAAGAATATCATTAGACAACCAAGTAGCTTTCCTGTCTTATGTATGCTTGGAAGAGGGATCAGCTTATTGGTAATTGACTACAGAATTGGGTTGTTCTCAGAACAAGCATTTATTGAGATTGTAGAGGTAAGAAGTAATACACAGCAAGCTCCCTTGTAAGAATACCTAGGAGGTTCAGGGGAAGGATAGGGAGGAACAGATTTATTTCTGGCGTCCCTTAGTAGGGAGACACTCTGCTCTGTTTAAGGCAAAGATAACTCTGCCAAATAATATCCTGTTACCTCTTTAATTATTCTGGCCTGAAGTGAATTGGCTTCTCCTTGGGTTTTATAGCATTTTCTGCCTGCCATTTTCTTGTCACTTAATGAGACATGGCTTCATATCAGCATAGGAGGAAGAGGGGCAAAAACTTGGGCCATGTTCACTAGTAGTCTCCAGGGCAGCTTCATATGAAAAGTTTCACATATCGGTACTGTCTCCCTTCAGTGACTTTAGAAATGTAACCAGCAATTGGATAGGCAGCTCTCGGCAGGTCTGGCTAGATTCACTCTCTCCCAGATCTCCTGCGGGTGCTCAGTGTGTGCCTATTCTGGACAATGCTTCTAGCAGGAGGGTGAGGTGGTCCCAAGATTTGGGTTTGGGCTTAAGAAGATGGCAAAGGCCCATTTGGTCTTCTGGTAGAATGCTTGCACCTACCGGCTTATCCCAGGACCCTGAGATCGTGACCTGCGTGGAAGGCAGACACCCAACCAACCAAGCCACCCAGGCACCCCTGAACCATTACTATTAAGGCAGGAACCAGGATCAGAGAGTGAGGGCTGTGTTCTAGGTCAGGGCATCTTGAACACCCATGCCCTATAGCTGTACTTACTCTTTGATCCTTGTTTAGAGTCCAGGGAATGGTGGCTGTCTTCCACCAACACTGCTGTCCTGCTGTTGTGCCCCTTTGTGCAGATCCAATGAGAAATGCGTTTAATAATCTTGTGGAGTTGGATTCTGTCTAAAAGAATCTGCCACTACCCCAAAGCGGGGAAAAAAAAAAGATTTAAAGGGCCACATCAATGTCTTTAATGACTCAATAATTAAGACGATACTACATAAGCACAGTTTAAATGTAAGCAAATTACTTGGAAAGGAAAAAAGTAAGCAAATCCTTTCAAATGATACACTATTTGTTTAATTAGAGAAGAATCTCTTTTTTGTCCTTTTTTAAAGGCCATTGACAATGGAGTCCCACATGAATTGATGAAAAACAATAGTAATTAAAGACATCTTCTTGATAATGGCTGAAGAAAAAAAAACTCCGCATGAGTTGTAAAGTCAAAGGATACTTGGCGTGGGTCATATAAAGAGGGACTGTGGAAATGTTTGTGCTGTTCTTTTAGTTTGAGCCCCATGAAGCAGAGGTGAGGAAAACACGGGGGGACAGGGAGTTTATTTGTGAGGTGACCCCAGAAAGCATGAGTAGGATAAGATAGGGAAGGGTCAGGGGTCAATAAACATTGTGTTAATGAGATAGCTATTGCTTTTTTTCTTTTTTTAAAGATTTTATTTATTTATTTGACGGACAGAGATCACATGTAGGCAGAGAGTCAGGCAGAGAAGCAGGCTCCCTGCTGAGCAGAGAGCCCGATGCGGGGCTCGATCCCAGGACTCTGGGATCATGACCTGAGCTGAAGGCAGAGGCTTTAACCCACTGAGCCACCCAGGCGCCCGGAGAAAGCTATTGCTTTGAGCAACTGGCGCTCAGCCCTGCTGGGGACCCCCTGACAGACTGTGTAGAACACACTTCAAAATTGAAAATGAAAGCCCCAATTAAAAAAGATATGTACCCCTATGTTTATTGTGGCATTATTTATAGTAGCCGAGATATGGAAACAACCTAAGTGTCTGCAGATAGAAGAAGGGATAAAGAAGATGGGGTATATAAATATGATAGAATATCATTCAGCTATAAAAAGAATAAAATCTTGCCATCTGTGACAACATGGATGGACCTAGAAGGTACTATACTGAGTGAAATTAGTCAAAGACAAATACTATACAATTTCACTTACATGTGGAATCTAAAAAACAAACGAAAAACCAAACAGATCCTTAAATACAGAGAATAAACTGGTGGTTGCGAAAGGGCAGGTGAAGAAGATTAAGAGGTACAGGCTTCCAGTTACAAATTAAATAAGTCATGGGGATAAAAAGTACAGCATAGGGAATATAATCAATAATATTGCAATAATGTTGTATGGTGACAGAGACTACACTTACCGTGGTGAGCATTGAGTAATGTGTAAAATCTTCAAACCACTACGTTGTACACCTGAAACTAATATAACATTGTCAACTATACTTCAATAATAATGTCAACTATACTTCAATAATAAATTAAGAAAATTGTCCTACCAAGGGATTGCTAAGACACGGCATTGATTCACCATCCCCTACTAATTGAAGGTTGCTCCTGGGAGCATTAAATCCTGGGCTGCCCTGAGCAGACTCCTAGGGCACTAGACAAGGCCTTCAGGCTGAGAAGTGGAGAGATATTTCCCTGAGGAGGGAATGGGGAGGGAATGTCCACAGCTTTGTGGACATGCATGTAACTGTGTAGCTGTCCTTGGAGGCTGCTGGTGAACTCAGAAATGGGCCAGTGGGACATGGGGCGGGGCACCACAGCCCCTGTTACAGATAGGCTCATGTAAAGTAATCGTCCTTCTAGACCAGCTCAGTGCAAGAGAAATATAACGTAAGCAACACATACAATGAAATACAATGAGCCACAGAGGCGATTTTACTTTTCTAGTAGCTACATTAAAAAAAGTAATGAAGTAACAGGTCAATTTAACTTTAATAATATATTTTATTTAATTCCCTATGTCTAAAGTATTGTCATTTCAATCTGTATTCAATATAAAAAATTACTCAGGAAAAACAAAATTAATCAGGACGTTTCATATATTCTTTTTTCTTACTAAATCTGTGAAATCTAGTATGCATTTAATACTCACAGCACATGTCAGTTTGGACCAGCCAAATTTCGAGTGCCCGATAGCCACATGTGGCTCATGGCCACCATATACCTGGGCAGGCAGCTTTAGATGCATATAAGAAGGACACTCATTTGGAAATGGCATAAAGCAAAAATCTGTGATTTCCTTCAAAATAACACCTAAGTCATAATCTTCGCAAATATTTTTGGGTTGTCTTTTCTTACTTTGTGAACATTATTCAATGATATCTCTTTATGATTTATGGATTTTGTTTCAGGAACTTTCTCTGTCCTTTTGATTCCAGATTCCCTTCTTCTGGTTTATGCGCCAAAGACTGTCACAGTCTTTTCCACATAAATTTCTCTTGAGAACAGTGATGAGAGAAGGCCTCCAGGCCTTTTGCATCGCCATTTCTTACGGGGCCCGTAAACAAGGCTTACCACGGAGGTGTGGGGGAGCAATGGAAAAGCAGGAGCACCATTTGGCCTGTTCTCTCAAAGGCTGGTACTGGCAAATGAGACTCTACCTATACTTACTGAATTAAAAAAAAACCAAATCCATTTGGTAGTTATGCACACTATATACATTGAAATTATACTACATTCTTGAAAATGCCCCCCCCTTTTATGTTGTATTTCTTCCTTTAAAAAAAATCTAGGAACTGTAAAAACTGGTCTCTGCCTCTCTGTATAGGTGAGAGGAGTAACAGATACTCTTCATTTACTAACATTTCACGTCCAACCTCTTTTTCTTTTCTGTCTCCATTAGGTCTTTAAAACAACAAAGAACAAACAAAAATTGATTTTCTCATCTTCCTTGAAGTCAGCAGTGATAGTATTGGCCAATGAGATATAAGCCGAAATCTGTTGTCTCTTCTTCTTTCTTACTCCTCTCTGGACCTCAGTCACGATGGCAGGCAACATGGCAGCCATCAGCAACCAGGAGGCAGTCAGCACAGCAGTGAAGACCAACATGCTGAGGGTGCCAGGGGAAAAAAGAGAGGATTTGGTATCTGGAAGTAATTTGGGGCTTTTTTTTTTTTTTTTTTTGCCAGCCCTGGAAGTACTTACAGACTCTTGTTATGTTGTTATGTGAGACAAATACCTTATGTGTTTAAGCCGCTATTAATTAGATTTTCTTGTACTTAAGAAAAAGACGTTTCTATCTGATAGAGATTCAGCCAAAATGGCCACTGAAACAAACTCAAAATGCATTTGCTTTCTTGCTGCCCCCTACAAGTGGCTCATTAAGCAGTCATCCCAAAACACAATGAAAACAACTGAATACACAAAATGCGTCAAGTCTGAAGTGATCAGTTCTCCAGGGGCCTAATTAGATATGTTATGTCTTTGAAAAGGTGTAGACGGATCAAAGCATTCACCTTTGTGTTCCAGTCCCAAAGGCTCTTATTTAAAATGACTGTAATTTTTTTTATTTGAATCACTGTTGCCTTCATTTAAAGTGGGGAAAACAACATGATTACTTATCTTTGGGTCTCCAGATCTTATCTCGAGCCTGGCATTGGAAGGCAACCAGGCAATGTTTATCAAATTGATAAACTGTGATAACACCATGCAAGGGAAAATAACTTCCCATTTAGGGTTTGTGCATTTTTGTCCCTTTATGAGAAAGACTCCTCAGACTTTTATCATGCTGTCCCAGTCCATGGATAATACTGACCCAGGCTGTTGCTACCCTAAAGATGCCTTCTAGAAGTTGCCTGAGACCTTCCCATAGTGGGAAGGACAAAAGGAATAGGCGACTCAAATTAGGGAGTTGTTTTTTTCAGAAGACTTTCCCTCCTTCAGTAACTGGCTAGCACATCTAATAACCGTAAGTGAGGAGTTGTTAATTTCCTTATTATCTCTTCTTTCTTAGACGTGTAACTTCAAATGAGTACTTCGTAGAATCATGTGGAAGTTTTCTCCCCTCTCTGATGTGGGTGAACCTCAGGGCTCTGCTGTAGAAGGATGAAAGCCTCTGAGTTCAGATTTGGCATTCCAAACAGGGATCAAAATCCAGCCTTCATGCTTTCTGACTAAAACCCCCTTATATATGTGGGTTTTTTTTTTTTTAAGATTTTATTTATTTATTTGACAGACAGATCACAAGTAGGCAGAGAGGCAGGCAGAGAGAGAGGGGGAAGTAGGCTCCCTGCTGAGCTTGATCCCAGGGCCTTGGGATCATGACCTGAGCTGAAGGCAGAGGCTTTAGCCCACTGAGCCACTCAGGCACCCCTATGTGGGGGTTTTAAAGCCTTCCCATTGGCCCACTCAAATTCTCTGTGGTGTCTCTAAGGACAAAACCCTGCAGGCTTCTACCTTCACCTTTTACCTATCAGGATATCAACTGATGGTTGAGCTTTCACAACTTAACTTAAGGTTGGACCAGATATTCTAGTTAAGTTACCTAACTTCTCTGAATATCAGTTGGTAGAGCATGAGACTCTTGATTTTAGGATTATAAATTTGAGCCCCATGTTGGGTATTGGGATTACCTAAAAAAAATAAAATCTTTAAAAAAAAGGGAATTATAATAGTATGGATCTCATTGGGTTATTGTAAAGTTCTCTTAGATAATGCATATATAATGCTTAGCACAGTGCCTTACATAGATGAAGCCCTCCATAAATGTTACCTGTTATTCATGAAATTAACGTTATTAAATTGTCAAAATGAATAATTAATATGTACTAACAAAATAATATTTACAACTGTCTGACAAGAATCTATTTTAGATTAAGGTGGATAGTGCTGATTTGTCTTCAAGAGGACATGTCCTCCATGTTCTTTTTTAAACAAATAGTTGTAGTGACTTATAGAGTTTCTTTGGTTCTCTTGTTGGATTTACTGCGTAGACTGCTTGGAACCATGTCTAAGAACCAGAGCATTAACTTGAATAAAGGACTAAGAGCCTTCTCTCCAAGTTATCCTAGAAAGTAATGGGAAGTAAATAACTTAAATTCACTTCCCCCATCTATGCACCTGGATGAGACAACATTTAATGTCAACTTTGGGTCTCTTTCTTTTCATCTTGTCTTTATAGCTATGGTGAAATAGAATTGGGCTTCCCTTTTCTTTTCTTTTCTTTTTTTTTAAGATTTTATTTATTTATTTATTTGACAGACAAAGATCACAAGTAGGCAGAGAGGCAGGCGGGGGAGGGGGGGAAGCAGGCTCCCTGCCAAGCAGAGAGCCCAATGTGGGGCTTGATCCCAGGACCTTGGGATCATGACCTGAGCTGAAGGCAGAGGCTTTAACCCACTGAGCCCCCCCAGACAACCCCCACTTTTTAAAAAAAAGATTATTTATTTATTTATTTATTTTATTTGACAGAGAGAGAGAGAGAGAGAGAGAGAGAGATCACAGTAGGCAGAGAAGCAGGCAGAGAGAGAGGAAGGGAAGCAGGCTCCCCACTGAGCAGAGAGCCCGATGTGGGGCTCGATCCCAGGACCCTGAGATCATGACCTGAGCCAAAGGCAGAGGCTTAACCCACTGAGCCACCCAGGCGCCTCAAGAATTGGGCTTCTTATTAGCCAAAGAAACCCCATTTGTATCTAGTTGTGACCCAGCTTGGGCCTGAACAGTCATGGAAGAACAAAGTTGTTGAATATTTTGAGAGTTGAGAAAACTTAGCCTTTAATTCAATCAAGGCCTGGGAGAAGGAGGAGGAGGGGTTCTTTAGTTTGTTCCTACTAGTTTACCCTGAGTGTGCAGCTGGTTAGAGTTTCTGAGAGGCTGTTAGTTCCAATTAATTTGGTATACACTCTTGTATGTGGGCTTGATGAATTAAGAGGCAGCAATGAATTTATCTGTGCACCAGCCATAAAATTTCCATTACTTTTCTTAATGAATTTTACATTTGATTCTGAAAGCTTTTTAAAAAGTTGCTCATTTGTTTTTCAGGGCCTTCCCCTCCTCCTTCTCTATAATTTGTGTCAAAATAAGGACTACCCTTACAGAGAGTTTGGACATTTCTATAAGACTTTTGCTTTCAGGGCTAGGGAGACTCTGCCCTTCCCACTGTCTGGACACTTCAGAGGCTGTGTAGTATCACATCCTTCTTGGGCTTCAAAGGAGGATAAGATAGGAAGTCCCAGCTGAAGAGGATGGGTGTGGGCTTGTGACAAAGTTCAGTTATCACTGTGGAGGGAAAAGACGATGGAAAGGAAAAGGTGTGGGGAAAGAAATAAGATATTCTGCTGCAGTAATGCCAGGTCTGCATCGCCATTCCTGAGCTCTGTGCTTCCTTCCTTTTATCAGAGAAGTCTAGTAAGACCACAAGCACCAAGTGCAGGGAGTCTGAATTTTGGCTAAAGCCTCATCCTATGATTCTCAGAACCTGGAGGGGAGTGACGAAAGCTCATTTCAAACCTGCATTTCAAAGCTCTAAGCAATTTTCTCTCTTTCATGAAATAAAGATTAGAGTATACTTTTGCAAACATCCTGTTTCTTTGTTCTCCAAAGAACCTAAAAATACAATCTTACTAGGTAAATGTAATGCACGCCATAATCGGAGGATGTGTTTGAAAGGCTATGACTCTAAGGAACTAGACTGTGAATGTTTAAGTTGTTGGCTTCTTGTATCTCTCAAGATTCTATTTCTTTTAAAGAAATGCCCCCCTCCCCTCTGTGTATTGATTTATTTAACATGATTGCCATCTTCTATTGATTTAGAGTGGGCTGTGGCTGAAGAGTGTTATTGTTTTTGTTTTGGTATGAAGACTGAAGCAAGAGTGATCTTCACCTTGCACTGGAGGGAGGCTGTTAGAAGAGAGCAGGACCAAGATGGGGGGAGTTCACCCTGGGGACCTGATGCTTGGGAAGTAGGGAGACATGAGGAAAAAAATGATAATGAAGGATTGGAGCAGGACAAGGAGACTGGGAGACCAGCAAGGAGGTTTTGTCCCTGTGTTGTAGAAAATAAAAGAAAGAGGTAGGTTTGAGAAATACCTTTGATAGAGGGTATTTGAATGGCCCACCTGGGGACACAGTGCCCCCTATGGGGGATTTCTGAGAATGGGTCAGTCTTGGAGTCCTTGAGATAGCCAAGTCTAGAAGTTACAAGTCCTTCCCTGAATCTAATTTTTTTCTGTTATCCTGAACCTAGAATACAATCATGTTAAAGATTGTAGCCTAGTCTCCAAAATGTGGTGGAAAATTAATGTAAAATTTGTAGTCATCTTGGTTCACAATGGTAAAAGAAGAGTAGCTATTCACATAGAGCCCAACAGTGGGAGGGAGAGCCCAACATTCTTCCACTCTTCTATGAGTGGAAGAACCCAAAGAATGGAGTGGGGTGGGGTCTCCGAAAGGGTGGAGGCTGAGAGTAGAATAGGCCCTGGGGAGAGGCCCAAACTGAGTTTAGAAATGCTGAGTGGAAGTGAAGTACAAATGTAAGGCTTGACCTGAACCTTGGGAAGTAGGGAGACATGAGGAAAAAAATAATGAAGGATTGGAGCAGGACAAGGAGGCCGGGAGACCTGCAAGGAGGTTTTGTCCCTGTCTTGTAGGAAATAAAAGAAAGGGGTAGGTTTGAGAAAGCCACAGACTGGGGATCAATCTTTCCCTGGAATGTGCTCCACTTTCTGGTGCCTGAAAGAAGTCATCATCTCTGCCTCATTGTCTCCAGCACAGGATGGGGTTGTTGACAACAGAGCAGTTACCTAGGGCTTCCTAGGTACTCAGTATGAGGGACATGCTTCCAGTGGCCTATGAAGTAGGAATTATTACCAATGAGGAAAGTGAGGCCCCAAACAGTAGAATGGCTTCCTGAGGCTCTTACCAATACACTATTAAAGTGTTCCGCCACACTAACACTCCTCTTTCCTCTTTCCTTGGTATTTTCTGTGAAAGAATAAAACAATAATTGTGAAATTTATTTAATCTCTTTTGGAGGATAAATATGAAATAAATCTCTTTAAATTATCTGCTGTGCACCCTCCCCCCTCTGGCCAAAGTTGAGAAGGTAATTAATGTGAGCACCCATTGCACAGATATTCTGCATTTCTCCTCATCTTCACTATGAAGGGATAATATCCCAGAGGTGTTTGTTCCTCTTTCCCAGCTACCTGGGAGCAAGGGAGGGGTACGTACTAATGCAACGTTACACTTACGAAGCTCATACACTCATGTTGTCTCCATTTACCCTGACAGCTTGTGAGTCAGGAAGTGTTTTCCAGACAAGGTGGCTGTGTCTGAGGGAGATTCAAGGTCTGGCCATGTAGGTCCAGAAGATCAGGTCTCTGACTCTTGCTCTCCAGTCCCTTACCCTGACCTGTCAAGGAGCTTTTGCTGCCAGTGGAAAGTGGTGAGAACTTCTCCGTCATCCCTTTCCATTTGATTTGTAGCATTCACAATATTTCTGTGATGCGGTTGTGAAGACGGAGGGGCTGTTTCAGGCTGTTCATGTACAGGGGTCCCTCTGGAGGCCTGTTGAGAGAACACATAGTATGAAGGTAAAGAGGCCAAAGTTGTTCATGAAAGTTGTGTTCGCTTGGAGCTACTGACGAGGGGTGCTGACATTCTCCCCTGCCCAACCTAACAGAACTTTCTTCATCTTTAATTTCTGCCCACGCTTGTGAAATCTTTTGATTAGGATCTCTGCACAAGGCCATATTCCCAGCGGGATCACACTGTACCACCTCATTAGTCCCATTCGCTGATCTTCACAGCGAAGTGTGAGCTCACCAGGAGCTGCAGGTGGAAGGACCACGTGGGGCCCAGAGCTCTGAAGGGCCCCAGTTAATCTTTATATGCTGGATTGTTTCTTGACCTCGATTTTTGCTTCTGACAGCAGGGCTGTGTGGGAAGAATGCAGACTTTGGAGTCCCGCCATTTGGAAGTACCGAGAGCTGGGAAATCACTCTACCTCTGAGTTTTCCTTACAGCTATCAAACAAGCTCTTTTGACAAGCCGATGTTAGCATTAAAGCGGGGCGTTGGAGGGAGGGGCGATGAAGCTTGGCCAACAATACTTGTTACACAGCTATAGCCGAGACCCTTCTGCCCATCATGAAAGCCTCAAGCGTTCACTCTCCCTCTTCCTCGTAATTGCTCCCTATGTAAGGCTTAATAGACCTGCAGTTCCTGTGGAGAGTGGGCTCATGTTTGAGAGCCCGATCCCTTGACCCAGGCCGTCTGAGAGATGAGTTCCAAAGGTTAATGTTTCATTGAGTGACTGACAAAGGCCTTTCAAAACATGGCTGTATTCCAATTCCAGGGTGAGCTGTGAAGACCCTGTCTCCTGGTGGGGTTTTTATTCTGGTGTCTGAGATCACAAGAAAGGCTGTGGTTTGTGTGAGTGAGTCCAGTTTGGAGTCCTGCTTGGGAAAGTGTTGGGTATCTTGAAAGATGGGGTCTTTCCTGCAGCACTTAACTAAGGGGGCAATTACTTATTTATATTCCTGGCTCTCCTCACCTCTCAAGACATAGGGTAAGCTCCTGGAGGGCAGGGCTTGCATTGTGGACAGCTCTATATCTTCAGACTCTGCTAGTCTATCCTTTGTTTATATTTGTTGAGTAAAACTTTTGATTTCATTAATTATAAGTGATAGATGCACCTCTATTTTTAAACTAGATCTTCACTGTAAAGGTAAAACAGGTTTATGGTAAAAATTTAAAAAGTACAAAAGGGTAAAAATAAAAATGAAATTCCCAGTTGAGAAAAATCACTATTAGAAGTTTTCTGTATCTCTTTCCAGAAATGTCCAGTGAATCTGCATCTCAAGCACTTTTTTTTTTTTTTTTTTTTTTACAAATGAAACCATACTTCACCCACTTTTCTGCAACTAGCCTTTGTGTGGTTAACTATATTGAATATTTTTTTAATAGTAGTGCATACAGATCTACCCTAATATTTATAATGGCTGCAGTCTTGTATAGATTTTCCATTATTTATTTAACCAATTCCCTCCTGATGGATGTACAGGATATTGCCAGAATCTTACTGACTATAAATAATGCTTAGCAAATATTTATTTATGTTCATATTTGTATATCTGTGGGATAAATTTATAGAAGTGTAAGTTTATTGGATATTGCCAGTTGGCTTTTAAAAGTTGCACCAATCCCCACTTGCCAATAGTGAGTGCCCATTTCTTCATGTCCTTGGTAACACCTAAAATTAGCAAATGCTTTTTTCTCAATCCAGATAATAAGAGAAACTAATCAGGTTTTTTTCAAATTTCTATTTATTTAATTTTGAGTAAGGTTCAACCTTTCATGCATTTATGGGCTATTTTATTTTGTGTGAAATGCTTATTCAGGTCCTTTACTGACTTTCTTATTGGGTTTTTCCTCTCTCTCTTTAAAACAAATTTATAAAAAAAATCTTGACTTATTCATGGCATTAACTCTTTGTCACATTTGTTAAAAAATTGTCAAAGTTTGTCACTTTTTTCTTTTGACTTTGATTATGACATATTTGTCATAAAAATTTTAACATTTTATGTAGCTAAATTTATCAATCATTTCCTTTATACTTGTGAATTTTATGTCATGTCTAGAAAGGATTTTGCCATTTAAGATTATAAAGAAAATTCATTGCTTTATTTTTTACAATATATATTATTTATTATATTTAAATACTTGATCCATCTGGAATTTATTTTGGTACAGAGTCCTATAGGGATCCAGATTGATTTTATCCAAAAGGATAGCCAGTTGTCCCAGCTCTATTCTTCCATTACTTATTTGAAATGATACTTTGTTATATATTAACAATAAACATTTGTTTTTCTTGTGAAAATACATGGCAAAACTGGAAGGAACCAAGATGCCCTTCAACAGATGAGTGGATAAAGAAGATATGGTTCATATACACAATAGAATATTACTCAGCCATCAGAAAGGATGAAAACCTACCATTTACATGGGTGTTAATGGAACTGGAGGGGATTATGTAGTGAAATAAGTAAAGCAGAGAAAGACAATTATCATGGTTTCACTCATATGCGGAACATAAAGAATAGCGTGGAAGACCACAGGGGAAGGGAGGGAAAACTGAATGGGAAGAAATCAGAGAGGGAGACAAACCATGAGAGACTCTGGACTCCAGGAAACAAACTGAGGGTTACAGAAGGAAGGGCGGTGGGGTAACTGGGCGATGGGTATTAAGGAGGGCATGTGTAGTGATGAGCGCTGGGTGTTACACACAACTAATGAATTGTTGAATACTATGTCAAAAATTATTGATATACTATATGTTGGTAAAATGACCATAATAAAAAAATAACTTCAGGGAAAAAAAAGAAAAGAAAATACATGGTGATATTTAAAGGAAACCAACATGTCCTTTTCCAGAAACATAGGACACATAGGTTTTTCCAGTTTCCCTTGGTGAGTTCTTTGGAATTGTTCTCAAATATGGAAACAAAGATTTTTTTTGTTGTTGTTTAAAGTCAGCCTTTCTATGAGATATGAGATGGAAACAGGATACATGGTGAACTGTTTGAGCAATAAAGAGAGATTGGGTGAGTTTTACGTTTAAAAAAAGCTTCCATGGAAAGGTGATTGAACAGGCTCAGATTTGGGGGCAGAGCTGCAGGACTGCTGAGTTCTCCTCACTCTCGTCCAATCTCACCCTCAGTCAGTGAAACACACAAGTCTACTATTGGCACACGACCTGCCTCCCTCCCCGGCGCGGTGCATGAGTCCCGGTGTGTGGAGTTTGGCTCAGTAGAGAGTCCTCACTCTACCCACATCCTTTCATTCTAAATGAAAAGGCATTTGAGCCAGGCATATTGCTGTTCATCATCATTTTTCTGCCTCAAAGCAGAGGACTTGGCTTCCTCAGACATAATTAAATTAACCCCAAATCCAAACCCTAAGAAACAAATGAATATTGTGTCTCAATCTCAGGGAAGGGACACCCCACTCAGGACATGTGTATTTTAAGGAGGGGGGTGTTTCCTTTCATACTCTACTAAAATTTGGATCCCAGATTTCCCCTTGGAAGTATTAACTAAGTATGTGAGTCCAGGCAGGTTTCCTCTTTGTTGAGAAGATTCATAGACAATAATTTGATTATGTATATCCCACAAACCCATCATGGAGAACTTAAATTTAACATGTCCTGCAGGGAGTTTCGACATGGCTCTTTCATTTCCAGTTAGGAGAATTAAAAAAGAAAAAATTCAACCTTTGTACCATACCACACACAGACACACAAGAAAAACCAAAAAGTTTACTGGTAAATGTTAGCTCGTTGTTAAAGCTTTCTAATTTTCTTGTGTCTTTTGAGCCAAAATGAGGAAACTCCCTAGGGATTTCTCTAGCACTTTTCATCTGATGCTGTCAAAGCCCTTCACACTCACTATTTAATTAAGACTCTGAACACCTCAGTGAGAGAGGGAAGAAGCAGCCACACCATAAACCTGACAAAGAGAAGTTAGATCCCCTGAAAAACTAACTAAACAAAATAGCTCTGAGTACATGGTAAGAATACATTGCATTTAAAGTATCAAGGAGTTTGCATTTTGTCCACTTGCAAATTCTGTAGTGTCTCCTGTAGCATCCAGATCATTCTGCTGAGACTTCTGTGTTGCTGGAACATTTGGAGCAAGTGGTAAAATTTCAGAGAAATTTCTCAGGCATTAAGTATATCAGAAAAGGAATCCAAGATAAAGAACTACAGAGGAAGAACTTAGGGAGCAAGTTGTTTGTGTGTAGTAGCTCCCAGTGGGTAACTGGGAGAGGGCCATGGAGAGCTCCTATCAGGAATGGTTCTTGAGGGGCTGGGGAAGGTTCAAGAAGGGTATGTGTGGGTGACTCCAGAATCTGTAATGGTGTCAGGATTCTTAGCTACAGAAACCAACTCTGGCTAGTGGGAGCAAAAAGGACATTTATTAGAAGGGGAGAGGGAAGGAGTTAAGGTAGAATCAGCCCCAAATTGGAAACTTAGTTAAAGGAAATGGTTAATTTCAGTGGTCTCTGGGTCATAGGGGCTCTCCATAGTTATTTAGTACATATCCCTGAGATAATGAGGGCAGGGGAGTAGTAGCTCTCACTGCAAAAGCCTGTTGGAGGAGGTTGGGGTGTGGGCTTTGGGTTGGTTGGTTTGCATTTAAAAAGCACACTTGAGGGAGAAAAGTGTACTGTGTTTAGCAACTGGCTGGCTCTGTAAGGGCAGTTCCTCCAGGGTCATATACTTTCAGATAACAAAGCATCAAAATGTAAAACATAGAAGTATGGTTACTGCAGGAAACATAATCAGAAATCAAAATTCAAGGTCTTCTGTAAACTGCTAACTTCACAACAGTTAGACTAGCAACCAGCATTGCTCTTATGATTATCTATACCAATGCTCTTTCCATTCCTAAACTGGACAATAGCAAGGCAGAGGGAACATGATCTTATTTAAGAGCGCAATGCCAGTCTGAGGTAGAGGGCCCCGCTCTCTAGTGCTTTGCTCTGAACAGGAAAGTTCTTAGCAAACAATGCCTGGTTGAGCCTCACGGCAGTGTCCTAAAGTTAAGTGTATAGAATTGTCCTTTCCACTCAATGAGATGGAAAACAGAGCAGCTCATGGCAGGCCGCATGATTCTGCCAAGGTCTTTGGCTAAGCCTGAGTGCCTGAGGTAGAAACCAGGCCCTGGGAGCCTTACAGTGGGGTTGAACCTCCCAAATATGGAAAACACAGATTTAGTATTGAATACAGTGCAATGTGAATCTGAAGGAAGGGGCTCGTATTTGTCCCTTTACACACTGATGCAACCTTCATGCAGACTTTCCACCCCAGTGTCCACCTCTGCTTCTCTGTCGGTGTCACGGGGTGAGATTCATTAACTATTCAGCCCATTACAAATCCTGTGCCACCAGTCCTGCTGTATCAGGAGGTTAATGGGTGCATGGTATGAAGTATTTAATGTGACAGATATTCTCATGTCTCTGGATGCCCTTGCTGCCTCTCCTGGTGTCGTGGCTAACCCCAGCTGGCACTGAAAATAGAATATTTCAGTGGCACAAGAAGTAACCAGGTTAATAGCTGAAAATTTGCCCCTCTTTTCCCCATACAGCCACAGTGTTCAATAAACCTCACATACAAAAATCCTTTAACCTATTACAAAAACTCAGTCAGCAGAAGCAAATAGTAGCCTTTAGACAGAGCCCAGCATGAAGCAGTCAATTGTATTCCTAATACCTAGAGATTTAGCTGGTGTGAAACACAGTGTTTGGGAAGGGGGTGACAGATATTGGAAGACAGATTTTTGACAAGAGACTTAAGTGATCCACATTTTCTCTGAGGCAATAAAAGCTGTTTAATTTGGATCCAACTAGAGCTACAGACTTTCTCTGTTTATTTGCAAATCATCATCACCATCTTTAACACCATCTCATGCCCAGAAGTCATCTGCATGCCATGCTGGACACTGAACAGAGTCTGGGTCCCAATTTTGTGGGATCATACCATCTTAGCTTGGCCACACTGACACCAGTAGATTTAAAAATACATCAAGCAGAAAAACTTGGACTAGCATAAGCAATTGCAAGAGTACAAATTTAGGATCAAAGGAACTGAGTGGTGGAGAGTGAAGAAAGAATCAAGAAATTCCATTTTCAGACTAATAATGGTACATGACACCAAATGTGAAGAATTCGAAACCCACAGCTAATGACCCGGTATTGCCACATACTCAGAATAGTGGCATCAAAATACCTGGATAACTGACTTGCCTGGGTTTTATTCCTGTATGTCACTTCGAAAATCAGTTTTTCAAAGAAGATTATGTTTCAGGATCTCTTCAAATGCTGGAAAGAAGAAAGGAATAAAACTTAACATTCACAAAGCAATAGGTTGAAGCAACATCCTCAGTTGTCTGAGAGGGAATATGTGGGCCACAGTGATTTAGAGGAAGAGGTGACAGGTAGGTAGACACAGGAATGACAGGAGAGTAGGATGTTTATAATTTGGCTTCCAGTTTTCAGATTAATCAATGTTTCTATCAGTGCAAATAATAAAGTTACATATGTCCAGTTCTGTTCCCCGTGCAAGGGCACCGTTGTCATTATGAAAGGAAAGTGGAAAGACCAGAGGTGACATCTAAGTGCACCTTGCCCAGTTAGAGTGACCCGCCATGGTGGGTGTTTAGTAATGACAGTAGGGGAGGTTGGGGAGCGTGGGGAAAGAAGCATGGTACAAGCACAAACCTGTGCCATGACAGATCCCTTGCTGGTGCCAGGACAGAAGTGATCCACTTGTCCCTCTGTCAGAGCAGTGTGTATGTACATACAGTATGTATGTACCCACACGCGTTACCTGACACACCATATGCTTTAAATGTCTGGGTTTTGGTGCCAAGCAAGAATGAGACAAGTGCAGAGGGGGGACTCTTGTGGACATTTTAAATTTTTCTGACTGTCCACATTCCAGGCTCTTCACTACCTAGTATACCTGAAGGAAGTTCACATAAGGTCACAGTCTGTCATAGATACTACCCCTCCCCCCAACTAGGGAAGTTGAGGAGCCAGATTCTCCTCCTTTCTATGCCTGCACAAGCTGACGTGGACAGATGACTTGGGTGACACCAAGTGGGGGCTATCTCCCAAAATGTGGGGGCTATCCCCCCAAGTGGGGGCTATCTCTTGGAGGAAGTGTTCATAAAGATGTCAGAACAGTAGAAGTCATTTTTTTTATGGCAAAAGTAGCAGCAGGAAACAGACTAGATTGTTGTTCTTGCCAGACCAGGAGCTCACTCTTTTCCTCTTATTTTCCAAGTCCACTTCTTGAGTCTCCTCTTGAACCTGAGAGATGTTGATATCCTTCTAATAAATGTCCTTTTTGCTTCCACTAGCCAGAGTTGGTTTCTGCTACTTGCACCTAAGGATCCTGACACCATTGCAGATTCTGGAGTCTTCCATACATACCCTTCCTGAATCTTCCCCAGCCTCTCAAGAACTACTTTTTTTTTTTTTTTTTTTTAAGGATTTTATTTATTTGTTTGTCAGAGAGAGAGAGATCGCACACAAGCAAGGGGAGTGTCAGGCAGAGGGAGGAGCAGGTTCCCTGCTGGGCAAGGAGCTTGACACAGGACTTGATCCCAGGATCCTGGGATGAGAACCTGAGCCTAAGGCAGACACTTAACCAATTGAGCCACCCAGGTGTCCCAGAACCACTCCTCATGTTAGTTCTCCATGACTTGGCTCAAACCAGACAAGCAAACTAGCCAAAATCATTTACCCTCATATGTCTGTTTCTTCCTGTGGAAAACAGGATAAAGGCTCTTGTCCAGGCCCCCCTCAGCCCCAACCTCCTGACCAATTCTCTTGTTTTCCTGTGTAGTCTCCTCATAGAGTGGCATGGTCCCTTTTCTTGGGATCTGTGAGTATAACAAATTGGCATTCATTGTCTATAGTCTCCTGATCTGATGGCCTTGTCAAAAGATAATAATAAAATCTAATTGTCAAATACTTCCCCTGTTCCAAAGTGGAATCCAGATGAGGTTAAGGTCTGGAAAGATCTAAATGTATAAGTGTAAATGTAGAGGTGGCCAAATAGTATTGAATAAATTGAACTAGATAAAAAAAACTCATTTAAAAAATCTGGAAAGTGGGAACCTGATATTGTTGGTCATTCATTTAGCATGTGATAGAGTGAATATACAAACAGATGAGTGCCAGGCCATATATTACAATAGAACTGATCCTCTGTGGCAGCTGGCCCAGAAGAGTCAGGACTTGGTCAATGACTGCTAGCTTCCCTAATTTTTACCTTTGTCCCAACTCAGAGCAATGAAAGAAAGACAAATATGTTCCCTAAATCAATCATGTAGGGTTCCCTAACTCTAATTAGTGGACCCTCAACTTCCCAATGCTGACAGCCTCCAGAGAGGGCCTTAAGCCTTCTTTTTCTCTTTGGTCCCCCTGTCTTTAAATCTCTGTTAAATCCAACTGATGGTGGCTGATTCCCTTGTTATAGCATATGTATATATTTTATATGTATATATACATGTTGTGTGTGTGTGTGTGTGTGGGTATGATTTATTATAAGGACTGGGCTCATGTGACTATGGAGTCTGACAAGTCCTAAGATCTGCATTCAGTCAACTAGAGACCCAGGAGAGTTGATGGTGTAGTTCCAGCCTGAAGGCCAGAAGGCTTGAGACTCAGGAAGAACTGAGGCTTCAGTTTGAGTAAGAAGGGAAGAAAAACCCAGTGTCTCAGTTCAAAGGTAGTCAGGTGAGAAGAATTCTCTCTGTCTCAGTGGAGGATGAGCTTTAGGTGCTATTCGGGCCTTCAACTGATTGGATGAGGCCCACTCACATTGGGGAGAGCAATCTGCTTTATTCAGTCTACCAATGTAAGTGTCTGAAAACCCTCACAGAAACACCCAGAATAATTTTTGGCCAAATATCTGGATACCCTATGGCCCAGTTAGGTTGATGCATAAAATTAACCATTATACCCACCAAATTAATTCCTTTTTCCAAATTTCCAGTTTGGGGCTGATTCTACTCTAACTCCTTCCCCACCCCATAATCTTGCAGCATATTTTACTAATTCTTCATATTTTCTCCCTCTCTGATCCTTGCTGTTAGAGACTTTTTTCCCTCTTCATTCCAACAATTATCCCCAGCATTTGATTGCCACAACTTAGCTAGTCGATATTGTTAGATATTTTTTAAAAACACTGAACTAAATATTTTATTGTAAGACAACACTTCTTAAAATACCTTTTTTAAAAAAAAATCACATTTGTTCCTTCCTCAAGAGGAGCTAGCTACCTAACATAGTGAGTTTTCAACCCTGACTACACATTAGAATGAATTAGCTAAGGTGCTAAAAAACAACCAGCCAGACAACCAGACAAGAACACCAATACATAAGCCTCATACCAGACCAAATAGACTCAGGTTGGGATGAAGATGGCTGTATTTTTGAAAAGCAACTCCAGGTGATATTATGTGTAACTTGGGTTGAGAACCACTGTCAGATCAACAGATCAAGCCAAACTACCTCCATCTGGTAGTGAAGGCTATCAAGAAAATGGTCCTACATATGTGGATCTACTTTAAGTTCTTCACAAACTCCTTTATAATAAAAGGATTCCTGCTAATTCCTGTGTTCTATTGATTTTGTCTCTGAATTACCAACTCTCTAAGAGAGGGACCTGGGATGTTGAATGTAAATTAAATGTTCCAAAATTTTCCTATATCAGGGATGGTGGGAATCTGCAGAAGACTATCTTGCAGCATCTCAAGTTTTGATGTGCAGTGAATCACTTGGGGGATATTGTTTATATGCAGATTTGGATGGGGCAGGTGGGGAAGGGGTCACTGAGAGCCTCAAGGTCTAACAAATTCCCAGTGCTATTTGTTCTGCCACACTTGAGTAGCCATGGTTCCCCATTGAAATCGCTGGAGGAGCTTCAGGAACTACTGATGCTTAGACTTCACCCTTAGAGATGCTGATTTTAATTAGCCTGGGTGCAGCTTGAGCACTGGGATTTTTAAAAAGCTCCCCATGGAAAAGCAGTGTGCTGCCAAATTGGTGAACCACTATTGACCAGATTCACCTCATGGTCTACCTTTACTCTCCCACAGATCTGGATCACTATTCTTTTTCATCTTCATTAAACAGCGTCCTATAATTTGTCAAGCTCTGCTCAAAAAATGATTTCCTTTTCCAAGATGCCTTCCTTCCTTCCTTAAGTAACTCAGTTTATAATAATCTTCCTTTGGTTTATTTTAGCACACGTGTACAATTTACACTACCGTATCACCTGATTACTCACAGACACCTTTCAAGTTATGAATGTATCTAAGTTTTGTTCCCTGAAAGTTTACTATAGGGCTTTGCAGACAGTGATTAGATCTTCCTAGGCACTGTCTACACATACCTCTTCCACTCAGTGCCTTAAACACTGTCAGAAAAATTATCCAAAACTTGGAAATAAGCAAAAGGTATCACTGTTTGCTTAAGCTCAGCTCTGGGCTTGATTTTCTATCGACTAGTCTATTTTACAATGCTAGAAGGGCATAGGTTAACCTGTCAATTTTTGTCCAATAGAGATGCAAATAATACCTGTTTATTGGAAATGGTAACCTGAGAGGTCATGGGTTATTGCCCCCATAAGACATCCATCAATTTTTTATGTGACCTGGCAACCTTAACATTCATTTACAAAATTGGCTATATATATCTCACTGGTTCCCTCATTAATTAATGAGTTGAGTAAAATCTTTGACATGTATGATTTTGAATGAGACTCATGATTTTACCTTTTTGAAAACTGCTTTAAAATGTTGGAACGCTTACACAGGAGTTGAATCAATGCGTGGTGAAATTAATTCGAGTGAAGAGGCAAGTCATAAAATTTCATATCTGAAGAGACAATACTTCTGCAAGTGTAAAATGGAATAATCGATACATCAAATAACACATGAGAAACTCTAAGTAGCAATAATTTCAAATAGGAACAGGCCATACTGATTTGCACACTCTTAGTCATGTAGGACAGCCATTCAGTACACAGTTTTCAGCTGATTTTCCCCTCCCTGTGCATTTAATCAATGTAAATAATGGTTGAAGACGGTGAGGCAATAGTGGGAGGAGTCACAGCTAGGAAATCACACACATAGTTCATATCTTGGCTCTGCCCCTCATAGGTGTTCTCTATAAATAGGGTTTAATAAATCCCTATGAGAAGTGCCTAGTGCATAATGTAGGCTTAATAAATGCTCTGTTCCTCATGAGCATCTCAGGGGACGAGAGCAGTGGACCACTGCCTCCTAGTTTGGAAACCTAAGTTTGGAGAAAGAGTTAAAACATCAGAATACTGTTTATATAGGGCCATAAAAACACCATCTGCTGGCTCTAGCCAGTTAAGCTATTACAAAGCTGACATACACTAATGCTGTCCTGATAGGGAAGGAATGGCCAAGGTTTTGCTCTCTCTGTTGTTATTCAATGAGCTGCCATCTCGGGACCAGTCTCCAGTTTACCCATCACATAACCCGGTTGTTTAACATTTAAAGATTTATTTTGGCCCTTAAATATTTATACTCTCCTCCAACCTTTTATTGCTATAGTTACTGCTAAGGAAAAAAACAAGACTCAGGAGGTCCCTGTGTGGCATATCAGCAGTTCTAGACTTTGCTGTTAGATTGGGGTATGTTTTATGTTGAAGTAGACTCAGATGACTGGGTTAGTATTAAACTCTCATTTTGCACGAGGCTAGATGTGTCTGTGATAAAACAGTAAGGTCTATTCCTCTTTACACCCAGTAATCAGCAAGGTAAAGACCACTTACTCTGCGATACACAATACTGAATCAGAAGCGAAAAGCGACAGATCTTAGACCTTAGTGGGGATTTGCCTCCAATAAACCTGCAGCTGAAGGTTGTCCCAGTGGTAGACGAGAACTCAGTGATTGCTCCTGCCGCCACTCGCAACACCTGTCTTTGTATCCTCAGTACCCATTAAGCATAATGATAGGCTGACTGCACATCCCTGGGACATTTGGCCTCATCTGGATGATTAAGGAGAATGAAATATATATCCCAGATACCTGCCAACCTGCAATAATAATGGCCTGTATTTACATAATGTTTTCCTCTAAGAATCTCAGAGCCCCT
This sequence comes from Taxidea taxus jeffersonii, assembly GCA_003697995.1. Lineage (NCBI taxonomy): Eukaryota > Metazoa > Chordata > Mammalia > Carnivora > Mustelidae > Taxidea > Taxidea taxus. Next base: position 66,372 of record ML108359.1, read on the forward strand.
TGTTTTTGAAAGTCTATTTTTTGATGGGGAGAGAGAGATAATCTTATTTCTATTTTGCACGATCTCAGAGCTGTGGAAAGGACCTAAATGTCTGGTCATTTTGGCAACCATATGGTATGCCAAACTTTGCTGCATATTGAAATCACCTGGAGTTGTTTTTTTTTT
>RCUC01156409.1:0-48585 GCA_003697995.1 Taxidea taxus jeffersonii
AAGTGTAGGCTCAGTCCTCCTGCCGGTAGAAGACAGAGACCCTCTGATTGTCCATGCCACTCAGAATGAGCATCCGGGTCACTTCCAAATCATCCTGCTCCTTGCATCACACCTTTGTATTCGCATCTCTACAATATATACATTGTGACCACAAGACGTAGATTATCTTGAATTTAATAAAATATTTATAAATGAAAAGTAACTGCAGAGCAAAGAGCACTCTGCCAAAATGGCAACAGCAGTTACTCTGGAGGGTATGGAGTAGAATAGAGAAGGCACTATGGCAGGAGGATGTTGCACAGTAAGATGCAGGGGACAGTGATTGGAAAGGAGGCGGGACACTGTGTCCCTGATCTTCTGTGTCTACCTTCCATTGCTTTGGTGATGGGCAAGAAAGAAAGCACACTTGCCATTGAACACCCAGAAATGAGTATGACCTCCTGCCTCCTGGTCATTCTTGAGACCTAAGATGGAGATTCAAAGGCAAAATTGAAGAATAAAGTTTGTCCAAGGGAAAGAAACTATTATGAAGATAGATATATGAGTTAAAATCCAAAAACTGAAGGCCGTGCCATGCTGGCGAGCATCTGGGTACAGAGGAAGACTGGGTCAGAAGCAGCACAGAGGTGGGCAATAGGCTAATATGTCCAACTTACTAGGTGACTTCAACTGATTGACCCTGACCCCAGGACTCCTTTAGTCCAAAGGCATGGATTACAGATGCTGTGCCACATGATGTCTTCATTCAGTGGGGGGGATCCCTACGTTTTTTAGGGGGGCGGGGGATGACCTGTGGGTAGCTGTACTTTAAGAAGATGAATTATATTAGGTTAAAGATTATTCTCTGAATTAGGGTAGCAGCAGTGGAAATCCCAGAAGCGTTGATAGAGTACATCTTGTATGCCAGGAAGGCTACACAGTAGACACTGGAGACGCAGAGTATAGAGACAGACAAGTTAGTGCTACAAAAGTGACACACATCCAGGGAACAATGGGATATTCTGCTGGGAACAGCTTGTTCTTTCTGAGGGTTCATGGAGGTGGAGCTTCAGAGAGTGTGAAATGGGAGACGTATGAAGGTGGGCAGTCCAGACAGAGGGAGCAGCATGGGTAAAGGCACAGAAGAATGTGTCTGGGATGTTCTGGAAAGAATGAGTAGCTCCATGGTGTGAGCACAGGGCATTGGGTTGGAGGCGTGGCTGGCTGGAGGGAGGATGCCATACCAAGGAGGCCTGGGAAGTCTTTCTGATGGCAAGGAGGAGCCTTTAGAGAGTTTTCCACGAGGCTAAGACTGATGAGACTGAGGGGAACCTGCAGAGACCAGTGAACGAACAGGGTATGAGAAGCTGAGGCTGACAGACCAGTTAGGAGACCGTTGCCTGGAGATGAGTGGAGTGCTGTGGTGGTGAACAGAGGAAGGCAGAGGCAGTGCAACTAGGAAACAGGAAACAGATGGAAGAACTAGAATTCAGTGACTGATGGGAGATGGAACATGACAGTTTCTGACCCAGCAGTTCACCTAGGATGCCATTAACTTAAAGGCAGAAATTTGCAAGGGGGAACATAGACACATTGGAGTCTCATTTGGGACACAGAGTATTCCAGTTATCTACTACAAGACAATAAACAACCCCAAACTTAGTGGCCAATAATAATAATAACCATTGTATGATGCAGTGGGCATGGCTCACCTCTCCTCTTCAGTCTGAAGCCTCTGCTGGAAAGAAATAGCCGGAGCTGCTTCCACGCTGACTTTTTCACTCCTGTATCTAGTTTCTCCATGGGAAAGAACTTGTGGGCTGTGCTCAGCCGGGACCACTGATTGGAAAGTCTGTGCCTGGCCTTCCCTGTGTGGTAGCTTTTGGGAAGTCTTACTTCTTCCATACTGGCTTAGGGTATGAATGAATCACGGCCTTTAGCCTCGGAAGCCTGCTGTCATCGCTTCTGCCTTGATCTATAGGTCCTAACAGTCAGGAGGCCACCCAGATTCAAGGGGACAGGACACAGACCCCCCTCGGTGGGAGAAAAAATTTGAGGTCATGTTTGAAAACCACCAAAATGAGTTAGGATAAAAACAAGAAGAGGGGCGCCTGGGTGGCTCAATGGGTGGGCCTCTGCCTTTGGCTCAGGTCATGGTCTTGGGGTCCTGGGATCGAGCCCCGCCTCGGGCTCTCTGCTCAGCAGGGAGCCTGTGTCCCTTTCTCTCTCTCTGCCTGCCTCTCTGCCTGCTTGTGATCTCTGTCAAATAAATAAATAAAATCTTTAAAAAAAAGACAAATACAAGATACAAATAGATGATATGGATCTTAGCAGCTGATTCAATATTATGTCAGGGGGAAGGAAACCTCAAGGATGAACATACGGGGGGAAATTTCCCTCCTTGTAATGTAACTGTTAGGAACAGAGGAGAGCCTGAGTCTGACTCTATGGGTTTTAATATCTCTTAACCGTTTGGCCATAGGCCAAGTTAGTTAACATCTCTGCCCCTTTTGCTTTACTTGTTAACCCATTTAATGACTGCAGTGACAGTCATCTCCTTGAAGGTGTCGGTGAGGATGCTAGTTAAGAAACATTTAGTTCATGTAACAGTATTGGGCACACGGCCTGCTCAGCTCATACTCGCGGTGCTAATGTTTGCCAAACATTCCACCTGCAATATCTCACGGACTCCCTCCGACGCTGTGATGGCAGTGTCTGTGGTCTCTTTGTGTCGCAGAGGAAGGAGAAGTTAGGTGACCCAGAGAGGTTAGGTAACATTCTCACAGTCACACAGCTGGGAAGTGGCAGGGATGGGAAACCTGCTTTCCTACTTCCTCAGGCTCGGCTCCTCCTATGGCAGCCCTGCAGCTCCCCAGGGAGAGCCAGAGCATGCCCAGGCCCCTCCTGTGTTCACCCACACTGTGGGATGAGCTTTCTGGCAAGTTCTGTGTTTCTGGTGCTGATGCCGTCCCCCTGAGAGCTGACTCTGCGGTGGCCTTGGTCCTCGCCCACTATTGGCATGTCTGAAATTTACTAGAAGGGAGACTCCTACAACTGTGATGGCAGTGGGACTCCCTCAGGCACCCGTCTCCCTGCTTGCAATCTGCAGACTGTTGCATTTGCTCTGGGATGGGTGTGGGGTGGGGTAGGGGTGTAGCCCCTTTCTCAAAGCCAATGGGAACCAGGATGGGACACATTAGTGCTCCCTTTACTCCTTGGGGACAGAGAGCCAGAACGGATGCTGGGCCCAGATGTTCCTGCCCCCTTTCCTAGCCAGAGGGAGAGGCCCAGACAGCTGTGGGAGGAGTGTTGAATAAGGACAGGCTGGCTTTCCCCCTAAAAATCCAAGGAGAGCCAGCATCCTGGGGAAGGCTGTCAACTCCCAGGGGCTGTGCCTGCAGGCTGGTGGGTGCCTTTCAGTCCCTGGGCGCTCTGGCCTAGCTCAGTACTTTGCCCATCTTGACCTGACCTGTATTCCTATGCGGGGTGCTCAAAGTCAAACAAGACAACATTCAGCATAGTGGCAGGCTTCTTCCTCATCCTTGAGCAACCTAGCACACTGGCACATCTGCAAGAAAATGAATCTACCCACTCATCAGAGACCCTGAAACAAGCTGGAAAGGCACACCAATGTCCTCTGCTGTTAAAGGGCACCCTCCAGGCCCTGAGGAATTTTTCCTGAATTACAAAGGAGAAACAGATCAAATGCCTGTCATAACACACTTCAGAAAACAAGAAGCAACCAGAAGTTCCCATTCATCTAAGGAATCTTTGAAAATCCTGTCTTGGGTGGAGTGACATTTGGTAACAATAAAAGCTGTTCACTGGGCAGGCAGCCCGGGGATGGCCAAAGCCGACTGGCAGCTGGTCCCTCCATGGGTTGTGGCTCACCTCTCAAGGCTTCCAGGAAGTTCACAAGAATGTCAGGAACCCTGTCTGGCCTTGGTGGGTCCCAGCCCACCCCCACCCAGGCTTCCTCTCCACCCGAGTCACAAGACAAGGCGCCTCCTTCACAGAACTTTCTTCCTCTGAAGACTAGCGAGGCTCCTTCACCTTTTCCCACAGCTTAAGCTGACCAGGGTTGAACCTGAAAACATCATATCAGCTAGGCAGCAACAAGTCTGAGTTAATAAACTTGCTACTCTTGTTTATAGGGGGTTTTTAAGCACCGAAGTAACAGCTAATGTTTGTAATGCACTGTTAAAGGAATATGTAAAGTACTTTTTATAATTGACATCTCATGATTTCCATTACAGTGTTACAGGGGTAGTAGGGAATTTTATTTCCTTTCCCTCTTCTTTCTCTGAAAATGTAACTTTCACTCCTTTTTTTTTTTTTTTCTTTTTGATGGCTGGCAGCACTGAAATATAATATAGGACTAAAGTAGGGTGGAATTACTCAGTGTTTTGTGCTGTGTGAATATACTGATAACAATGTTAAAAACAAGATGAAGGGAACGTCCCACCAGACTGCCCTGCAGTGGGTTCCTTTAACTCTGGCAACTTTGGTGTTGTTAAAAGACAAAATTCAAAAAAAAAAAAAAAAAAAGACAAAATTCATCCACATAAACTTAAAGACCAAATTGGCTTTATTCAATAATTCATGAATCGAGCATCATCCCACCCAGCAGATAGAAAGGAGCTCTTTCGAACTGCAGGAAAGGTTTTTAAGGGCAGAGAGGCAACAGGGAAAAGGACATTATCAGGAAAGAATGCGTTGTTTCAGGCAAGGTCACCCTGGTAAGGGGAACACAGAGAGTCTCTTGGGGGTTACCTCCTTGTGCTGACCAGGAAACTCTAGGTTGGTCTGTGAAAGGTCACATTCTCTAGGGGGTTGAAAGTGCAGTTAGGTTACATATTGAATCTTGATTTGCTGACATGGATCTTAACATGAAGTGACTCTGTCTTGGGTCTGTGATTTTCTTTTTAGCAAGTGATGAGAAATGTCAGTGTCACATCAATTTACAAACTACTCTGTGGCCTAAAAACAAAACTTTTTTTTTTTTTTTTTTTTAAGTAGGCTCCTGGAGCCCAAGGAGGGGCTTGAACCCATGACCCTGAGATCAAGACCTGAGCCAAAATCAAGTGTTGGATGCTTAACCAAGTAAGCCAGCCAGTCACCTGTAATATAGGTTATATATATATATAGACACATGAAAATAAACGCACACAGTAGTGTTCTTTTTTCTCCCTTCAAGAATGGTGCTTCACTGTAACCAAGGAATTTTCCTAGTTATTTAAACAACCATTTTTGGTTGTCTCTTAAAATTTTCACAGGATCAGGACTTCAAAGATAAAGAAACTGCTCATCTGTCTGTTGTTTTATATATTTTGAAGCACTTTCAAATACATTTGTGTTTTCAATTTGATCCTTCAGGTCACCTGGGACTTAGAGTGAATGTAACTGTTCTTGGATCACAAAACTGATATTGATGTGGATGAGATAGCTTGTTCTAAGACCTGCTTTGGGGTTAGAAACCAGATTTTTCAGCATTTTTGGCTCAGGTTTGGTGCCAGGTGCCTCCTTAGAGATTTCCAGGATTTTTTTTAGCCTCCTGAGAAGGGATTACTGTTAGGTGATATGAGTCCAAATATCTGTAAGTCTAGGATCATTTCACTTCAAATAGTCATACACACATACCCTACGTTAATTTTTGAAAGTTTTGTCTATGTCAGTTTCATTTTACTTTTCAGCAAACTGAGGGTTTAAGTTCCTATTCGGAGAGGAATATTGTGCCGTGACCCAGATGGTGGTTCAAGACTCTCATGGCCAGCTGTGTGTCTTCTGCATAAGCTGCACAGCACCACAAGTGAGCTAAGGCCCTTAGAGTGAGTGTATAGCTCCTGGGGAAGCTGTGATTTGATTCTGAGAGGATCCAAGATTTTCAAAAAGGTTGGAAGGACAGTTGGGCTGGACATGACAGAACTGCCCTACTGGGGTAGAGTTTCAGTCAGATTCCCAGGTGAGGAAGGGTGCACCAGGGAAGAGTGCCCCATGGCTAAGGGAGCACCTGGGCTGGGTCTTTGTGCTCTGCTGACCAGGTCCTACATGTGGAAGACAAAGGACGTGATAGCCAGGACCTGATGACCCTCTTCAGAGGGAAACCCCCTGAACCTGGTCCTCTTCCTGGCCTAGAGCACAGTGTCTCCAGGAGGGCTGGTGTGAGGAGATGAAGGGCTTCTGAAGAGGATGCATACTTGGGGCCTAAGGTCTGGGTCTGGCAGCAATACTGATATTTATTTGACCAGCTGTGTATTTAAAATGTTTCTGAATTATGATGTCCTGAGAAGGGGCCTGGACTCCATAGTTTACTCTAGGTTCAAGCACTGCCTATTGTCTCATTTTTAATAACTTCATTGAGATATACTGTTGACCCTTGAACAACATAGGTTTGAGCTGAGGGGATCCACCTGTATGCAGATTTTGTGGATAATTATAGTACAGTATGGAAATTCTTTTTCTTATGATTTTCTTAACATTTTATTTCCTCTAGCTTACTTTATTGTAAGAATACAATATATAATACATATAACATGCAAAACATGTGTTAATCTATTTGTTATTAGTAAGCCTGCCATCAACAGTAGGCTATTGGTTAAGATTTGGGGGGCATCAGAAGTTACACATGGGTTTTAGACTGCATAGGGGGTTGGGCACCCTGTTCCCCCGCATTGTTCAAAGGGCAACTGTAATTGACATACAATAAAGTGTACTGTTTTAAAGTGTAGAATTTGGGGCGCCTGGGTGGCTCATTGGGTTAAGATTCTGCCTTTGGCTCAGGTCATGATCTCAGGGTCCTGGGATCAAGCCCCGCATCGGGTTCTCTGCTCAGTGGGAGCCTGCTTCCCCCTCTCTCTCTGCCTACTTGTGATCTCTCGCTGTCAAATAAATAAATAAAATCTTAAAAAAAAAAAAAAGTGTAGAATTCAGTGGTTTTTGTTACGCGGTTGTGCATTGATCACGCATCTGATTGTACATTTTCATCACCTCAGAAAGAAACCCTGCATCCATTAGCAGTCACTCCCCATTCCCCCTCTGCCACTCCCAGGCCCTGGCAACCACTGATCTTTGGTTTCTATGGATTGGCCTATTTTGGACATCTTCTATACATGGAATTGTACAACTTGGAGCCTTTTTTGTCTGGTTTCTTTCACTTGACATAATGTATTTTCAGTGTTTGTTCTCACTGCTGTATAATCTTCCATTGTACGGGTATACTGCATTTCGTGGATTCGTCTATAAATTGGTGGACATTTGGCTTGTTTCTGCTTTCCACCTATCGTGAATAATGCTGATATGAGCATTTGTGTGTAAGTTTTTGTGTGGATATATGTTTTCTGTTTTCTTGGGTATTTTCCTACAAGTGGGACTACTGGGTTGTATGTTTAACTTTTTGAAGAACTACCAAACTGTTCTTACAGTGGTTGTAGCATTTTATAATCCTACCAGCAATGAATCAAGGTTCCAATTGCTCCACATCCTGGAAGACACTTGTCTTTTTTGATTTTGCTCTCCTAATGGGTGATGAAGTGGTTATTTATCGTGGTTTCCATTTGCATTTCCCTAAAGTCCCTTGATGTTGGGAATCTTTTCATGTGCTTATTGGCCATTTGTATGGCTTCCTTAGAGAAAAGTTTATTCAAATCCTTTCCCATCTTTAATTGGGTATTATCTTAATTGTTGAGTTTCTGAATGGTTTATATGTTTTGGATACACGTCTCTTAAATGATTTGCAAATATTTTCCCCAGTGGGTTGACTTTTATTTTTTTGACAGTGCTCTCGGAGCACAGATTTTGAAGTCCAACTTACCTATGTTTTCTTCTGTTTCTTGTGGTTTTGGCATCATACAAATCATTACCTAATCCAAGGTGATAAAGATTTACACCTATTTTTTTTAAAGATTTTATTTATTTATTTGACAGACAGAGATCACAAGTAGGCACAGAGGCAGGCAGAGAGAGAAGGGGAAGCAGGCTCCCTGCCGAGCAGAGAGCCCGGTGTGGGGCTTGATCCCAGGACCTTGGGATCATGACCTGAGACGAAGACAGAGGCTTTAACCCACTGAGCCACCCATGCGCCCCTACACCTATGTTTTATTTGTAAGAGTTTTTTGGTTCTCACTCTGACATTTGGGTTGCTGATCCATTTTGAGTTAATTTTTGTTAAATGTAGAGAAGGGATTCAACTTTATCCTTCTGCATGTGGTTATCTAGTTGTCTATAGTGCTGTTTGTTGAAAAGACTGTTCTTTCCCCCTTTGAATGGTCTTGGCATCCTTGCTGAAAATCAGTTGAACATAGGTGTATGAATTTATTTCTGAACTGTCCAATCTTCATGGATCTTTATGTCTATTTTTAAAAAATATTTTATTTACTTATTTGCGAGAGAGAGACAGAGATAGCAGTAGAGATAATGAGGGAGAGCATGAGTGGAGAGGAGAGGGAGAAGCAGGCTCCCCACCAAACACAGAGCCTGATGTGAGACTCAATTCCAGGACCCCGGGATCACAACCTGAGCCAAAGGCAGACACTCAACCGACAGAGCCACCCAGGTGCCCCTCTTTATGTCTCTTTTTATGCCAGTACTACCCTATCTTGATTCACTGTAGTCTTGTAGTAAATTTTGAAACCAGGAAGTTTGAGTCCTCCACTTTGTTCTTTTTCAAACTTATTTGGCAGTTCTGGGCCCCTGGCATTTCCATATGAATTTTAAAGATTATTTATTTATTTGACACAGAGAGAGAGACCGAGATCACAAGTAGGCAGAGAGGCAGGTGAGCGGGGGTGGGAAGCAGGCTCCCCGCCTAGCAGAGAGCCCGATACAGGGCTCGATCCCAGGACCCTGAGATCATGACCCGAGCTGAAAGCAGAGGCTTAACCCACTGAGCCACCCAGGCGCCCCTCTATATGAATTTTAGGATCAGCTCCAATTTCTGCAAAAAAGGACCTGGGATTTGAAAGGTTTTGTGTTAACTCTGTCAACCATTTTACGGACTGTTGCTAGTTTAAAATTACTTGTTCCAATCCATGAACATGCACTTTTTTATATATTTAGAGCTTCTTTAATTTCTTTCAACAATATTTTGTGGTTTTCAGTGCAAAAGTCTTACACTTTTTTTTTTTTTTTTTTTTTTTGGCTACACTTATTCCTAATTATTTTATCTTTTTTGAGAGAGTGAGATGGGAACAGGGCAAGTTAAAACACCACAAAGTTTACTGTTCTCACAGAGACTTAGTCATTTTTATTGAAAAAATGTTCTTCCTATTGTTGTAAGCCTTTGGTTAATTTTCAGAGTTTTGAAACAGTTGCTTTTGACAATATTTGTCAGTGTTCTCATGTCTTTTATGGAAGAGTGGATTTTTAGAAGTCTTTTCTCTGATGTGCCAGAAATCAGAACTGCCCATTGTTTATACCACTGTCTTTCTTGGATCACCTGCCTGGTCTCTGAGGATATTTGAGATATAGAAGCAAGTGACTGGCAAATAAAGAGGTTCTGGCAATACAGAAATTCATTGGGCCACAGGGCATACAGGTGGCTGTCATATATTAACAGTTATATTGGACCAAAATTCTCATCACTGAGGTCACAGGTAGAGTGGTAAAACAGGTATTAGAAGTTGTTCCTCAGTGAACTAGAAGTGAGAGAGCAATGAGGTGTCTGATAATAAGGCACATTTTTTATGTTTCTTGGTGGAAGCCCAAACCAGGAAAATATCATTAAATCCCAAATCTAGGAATGATAAATACATTTCAAGTGTCAACTTGAATCAATTCATGATAATAACCTAGAGCTCGATGTTAAGAAAATTCTGTGATCACATGTGACCTTAGTGCCAATCACTATATTGGTCAGGTCCAGCCATGAAAAAGTGGCCACTCAAATTGGATGAATAAGGAGAATTTGATAAAAGGATTCTTTAGGAAGCTGTGGGCACAGTGGTGCTGGACATAGGACAAATTGTGATTCCTACTCCTAGGCCTAAAGGACCTTTAATAGGATTGATTGAAGGAATGAGAATTTTAGTGATTGATCTAGAGTTCTTCTTTTAGCCATTTTTTAGTCTCATATGTGAGATTACGTATAGTAAAACTAATAATTTGTCCTTAAAAAATTCAGAAGTTCTTTTTTTATTTTTTTAAAAGATTTTATTTATTTATTTGTCAGAGAGAGAGCAGGAGCGAGCACAGGCAGACAGAATGGCAGGCAGAGGCAGAGGGAGAAGCAGGCTCCCTGCTGAGCAAGGAGCCCGATGTGGGACTCCATCCCAGGACGCTGGGATCACGACCTGAGCCGAAGGCAGCCGCACAACCAACCGAGCCACCCAGGCGTCCCAAAAAATTCAGAAGTTCTTAACTAAAAAATGCTTGGGAAGATTTTTAGAGCAAAACAAATACAATTTATTATTAACTTTTATCAAACATTTCAACTTTAATATATTAAGAGTTTCCACACTACCAAGGATTTTCACTATAGATGTCTTTATCTTGCTTAATTTTCACAACAAATTAATCCATAGTACAAGGTGTGAGAGTCTCCAAGCCCATGGTGACTTCTGACATCAAGTTTGGGGGTTGTCACGACCACCCTCACATTCAATAATTTGCTGGAAGGACCAAAAAACTCACTAAACGCTCTTATATTCTCAGTTATAGTTTATTACAATGAAAAGATACACATTAAAATCAGTGGAGAAAAGAGGCACATGGGGCAGAGTCCAGGAAAATTGCAAGCATGAACTTCCATTTGTCTTCTCTCAGTAAAGTTGTGAGCAGTGCTAACTTCTCTCAGTAATGTGTGATGAAACACATGGAATATTGTCAGCTAGGATGCCTTGCTGAGTTTTCTAATTAAGCTTGGTCCTATAGTCATGGTTGAGGCCCACCTGGCTGACCTTATTCTCTAGCCCCTCTGGAGTTCAAACCAATACTTTGTGGCCCAAGACCTCACCACCACCAAAAATTGCATTCTCAGCATAGACTTTCTGGCATGGCCCAGGGTCCCCAGATAAACAAAGACACTCTTGTCAAGTAAGATATTCTAAGATCTTAGAAGTTACCTCACAGAAGTCAAGGGCAAAAGCCAAAACTCTCTTTGGGCAAGGTTAATCCTTCACTACACAAGCATGTACTAAGGTTATAGTAGCCTAATATAAAAACAGAATGGAGGAAACCCTACAGGTAGGCAGGCATCTGATAGGGATTTTCTTTTTGTCCCATAGCTCATTGGTATTTTTTAGTGTCTATAAGAATTACTATATACAAAATTTTGTATATTGGACATCATGGCCAAATAGGGGATTTTCAAGGGAATTTTGGCATTATAGACTGACTCTTAAAAATACCTTCTCAATATTCCCAACTCCTTCCACAGTGAAACACATAGTCTCTTGCATAGACTTGTATGAAACACATAGACTCATTAAAAAAAACAAGAGCAAAGGGGTGCCTGGGTGGCTCAGTTGGTTAAGTGCCTGCCTTTGGCTCAGGTCATGATCCTAGGGTTCTAGGATCAAGCCCCGAAATGGACTTCCCTTTCCTTCTTCCTCTCCTCCCTGCTCATGCTCTGTGTCTCTCTCTCAAATAATGAAATAAAATCTTAAAAAACAAAACAAAAAACAAAAGCAAAGCAACAAACAATAGCAACCTAAAAGACTACTTTTTTTTTTTAAGATTTTATTTATTCACTTTGACAGACAGAGATCACAAGTAGGCAGAGAGGCAGGCAGAGAGAGAGAGAGAAGCAGGCTCCCCACCGAACAGAGGGCCCGATGTGGGGCTCGATAACAGGACCCTGAGATCATGACCTGAGCTGAAGGCAGAGGCTCAACCCACTGAGCCACCCAGGTGTCCCCAAAACTAAATTGTTTTTCCAGAAGAACTTAATCTGGAAATTCAGTTTCTGTTACTGCCACAATTAAGATTCTAGCCATGGAAATTGTGCTAGGTCCTACATTTGTTTCAATTCATTTGCTTATGATTGTGAAACAAATTGCTGGGAACTCTGGAGACCATTTTCAGGGTATCTCTTTCTGATGCAAGGTTGACTAAAGAATGGGGAAATTGTGTGACCTATCAAATTACTTAAGAGTAAAACATTTGGCTTTCTTAATCTTCAGCCTAAAAAGTTTACAAGAGTAATTTGAGGAAAATTTTATAATAGTTATTATTAAAGGTAAAAAGTAACATATATTCTCTATGTCTCACAAACTTCACTCCTTCAGAAGGGTTCTGTGTGGTTAGCCACCTTTGATTTTGGTGGGCATGTAACGGCACTGGGCTTTGCCTTCTGCGCTGAAATATTGTAGATCACCTTGATATAATTTATCAACAAAAAGCATTCTCTCCATAAACCTTAATAAGTTAGCAATGAGTTTCTGTGGTTGAAAGGGGTTTTTTCCTCCTTTGTTACCTTTTGATTTATAGCATGTCCTTCACAGGAGCCATGTTTGAGGAAAATAGCAATTCTCACTAATTGTTACATGCAGCCTGTCCTCCTCACAGAATGAATACAAATAACAAAATATACTAATACCAATATTTTTTTGTATGACACACCAGTAATTAACTTTATAAATTTGCCTTTAAAAACACACACACACAAAACAAAAAAACCTTTGTTGCACAATAGATCAATGGTTGCCAGACTATGATTTCACAGACTAGGAAAATTACCAAAATTTTGGGAGGAATTGACATAGAGTTGCCAAATATTTTCCTTTGCTGAATAAAGATACTACAAGAGGGGAAAAAAAAAGTCCCCTATAATCTAATATCAGAATTATTGCATGAAAGGACACTTTTGTAGTTAATACATTAGTGGATCCATATGATTTGCTGATTTATCGTTCTCATTTTTCTGCTTACATCCTCCTCGGTCTATCCAGGCTCCATGCCGGCCTTTTGCGTGTGATCCTCACGCAGGGGCTGTGCTAATCTTCTGTATCATTCCAATTTTAGCAAATGTGCTGCCAAAGTGAGCACCATACCATCTTTTAAATGACTTCAGTAGTAATTTCATGGGAGATCTGTGCATAACAAACTCTTCCTGTGAGTGATTACAACGATGGAATCTGAAGCAGGCTGTCTATGCTTGAATCCCAATTTGGACACTTACTAGCTGTGTGACCTTGGGCAAATTACTTAACTTTCCTGTATCTTAGTTTCATCATCCCTGATACGGTAATAATTACTAGTATGTACCTCAGAGTGTTGTTGTGCGTGCAGATTACGAGTTAAAATAGGTAAAGCACTTAGAACAGTGCCTTGTAAAGTTGTATTATGTAGGTACTCACTATCAGTGCTAAGCTGTGTATGTCTGGCAGGGTCCACATTTTGTCTTCATTCTTGAGTTACAGTTCAGCTAAGCATGGAATTCTATGTTGAGCCTTACTGCCTTTCAGCATTTTCAAGATATTATTCCATTTTCTTTTTGCATCCCTCATTGTGTTTGAGAAGTTTATCTTTCCTTTGAAGTTTATCTTTCCTTATGGGCAACAACCTCTTTTCTCTCAGATTTGCTTTTAAAGTTTTTCTCTGTATGCTTGGGTGTTCTGCTGTTTTATTATTCTATGTCCATACGTGGATTTAATTTTATTTTTTTCTAGCTCAAAATTCATTTCGCTCCTTCAAATCAGAGACTACCATCTTTCTTTAATTGTAGAAAATTCTCTATCAGTTATGATTAGATTCCGCTGCAAGTGTTTTAAAAAATAATTCTTTTTTTTTTAAGATTTTATTCATTTATTTGACAGAGAGAGAGGGATCACAAGTAGGCAGAAAGGCAGGTAGTGGGTGGGGGGAAGCAGGCTCCCCACTGAGCAGAGAGCCCGATGCGGGATCCCAGGGTCCTGGGATCGTGATCTGAGCCAAAGGCAGTGGCATTAACCCACTGAGCCACCCAGGCACCCCTTAAAAAACAATTCTAAATCAAAGTGGTTCCTACAAGGTAGAAGTTTTTCTTTTTCACATAGATGAGGCTCTCCAGGTGGTGTTTGATGGTGTCAGAGGCTCCGGGATCCTTCCATTTTATTGTTCCACCATTCATTTTCAGCAAGTAGATTCTCTAATCAAACTTAAACCATACCATCTGCATTTGAGCTACTAGGGAAGGAAAAGTAGAGAGAAAAGTCCTATCTCTTCCCTTTAAGGGCATTTCTGGAAGTTGCACATGCTGTTTTGTTTACATTCTAGAGCACGGTCATATAGCCAGTTCAGGTATAAGGGAAACTGGGAAATACTGTCTTTATTCTGAGCAGCCTAGTTCTCAGCTGAAAATGGGTGATTCTGTGAAAAAGGCAGAGGGGGAGACTGGTTATAAGGAACAGGTAGCAGTCTCTAACATAGCCATTTATACTGCAGATTTCTCTCATATTCCCTCTATTGTGTCCTTCTGGAACACTTAGTAATGTTCTATTCTCTGTGCCTCTTTCTTTTTAATATTTCTTTTTTATCTTTTTGAGTTTCATTCTGTGAGATTTCTTCAACTCTGCCTTCCAACTTACTTTCTTTTAAGCTATGTTTAGTCTACTGAGTTTTTAAATTTTTTTAATCTACTGAGTTGTTTTGAAAAAATGCTGCATTTTTTATCTTTGGAATTTCTATAGCTTTTTTTTCCCCCTCCCTGAACTATGCCTCTTACTTTTTAGGCTGTTCTGGTTTTTCTGTACAGTTTTTATTCTTTTATGTCCAGAATCATTTAAGCTCACTTACTTTATAGTCTCTTTGCTCTATTGTCTGTAATTCTCGAGGCATGAATTCTGCTAAGTCCCTCCCCTGGAAGATAGGTATTTTTCACCTCATCTTAGGTATTTCTTTCCAGGGTGTCTCATGCCCCCAGGATTATAAAGTGTGACTATGGGGCAGTATGGTATTTGTCTTTTGTCTATACAAGGGTCCTTCAGGTTTCTCGGATTCTTCTGGATCTTTGGTTCTCAGCTTTTTCTCTTGCTACCTTGGTTTGGGTTTTCTGCATTACTACTCAGGAGTACACCTGGGGCTCCCACTTTGTGCACTGCTTAGTTTGGGAGGTGAGTTGTCTTGGTGGTAATCAGTTTGCTTCACCCCCTAATTCTCAGGCTAATGGGAGAGAGATTCTAGAATCCTCTTCTCAACAGCAGAGCTCTTCTGGGATGCTGGCTCCCAGCTGAGTGCCAGCTCCATCACACGGGGGCCTCAACTTCCACTGCAGCCCCTAAGCTCAACTTTTGATTCCACTTCTCCAGCTGCCTGTGTAACCTTAGCTCTTGATCATTACTTTTTAGTGTTCTCTTTATCTCTGGCACCTGAGGATTTCACTTTCTTATTTTAGCACGTAGTTGTGTATTTCAAATGTTTTTGTTTGTGGAGCCTTTGTCAGTGTAGTTATGATAGGTGAGTTGATCCCACATCAGCTCCATCCATCACAGTGATAAGGAGCCTCATTAAGAGCATTTTAAATCTCCCAAAGCAGTAAAATAACAATCTCTTAATAAAAGTTTTGAAATTATTTGCTCTGATACTTGTTAAACTATTCTTGTTTTTTTGTTTGCAATGGGCCAGCATTGTTCTGGGCATTGACATTTGGGAATGAATGGGCAGAGCACTGAGAAATTTAGGTTCTGGCCCTGGATTTGTTGCTTGCTAACTGCCAGCTTGGGGAAATTACTTAAGTTCTATGTGTCTATTAATTAGCTGGAAGATTGACATACAGAGTAATATTTGCCCTGCTCCATAGGAATGTTGTAAAGATCCAATGAGATAATAGATTGGAAAATGCTTTAAATCTTAAAACACACAAAGATTTATGGTATTAATAGCAATGTTAAGGACTGAAAAGCATTACCTCATTCATTAAGATATTTTTTTAAATATTAAATTTTATGAAGATCCGTCCATTTTTTGGTTTTCTTTTGTTTGGTAAACAGAAAAAAATCCTCTAACCTGGTAAAAGCTATAATTCTAAGAAAATACCTGAAGGAACTACTTGAAAACATTCAAATATTCTTGTGAAATTTAAGAGCACTATTTATACCAATAGACAGTTATAACTTTCAGAGACTATGGAATTCATTGTGGAGAGACACACCCTTAGCAGTTAAAAAAGAGAGGACTGAAACTGGAAATCATCGTTGCATTTTGTTATTATGTGTTTTCTCAAACAATGGATACTAAAAGTTCAATTACATTTTGTAAGGAACCATGAACTTTTTTTAAAGGCAGAAAACATGTCCTTATACTTGAAAACATTGAGAACCACCAATCTAGCCTGTGGTTGTAGTCCACTAACTGGGCTGTTTAACCCCAGACCCTCCATCTCTCACTAAAACACATTCCCTAAGACAGAAGGACCATAACAATCTTCACTAATGTTTGCCGGTCAATTGTGAGGTCTATTGCAGGAAATCTGTGATTTACTAATGGCTAAAGTACTAAGTTTGCAAACGATTTACTTTTTAAAAAATCAGAGAATGATTCAAGATGGCAGATTTGTCATACACATCTACCACTTACTGCCCACTAAATCTCACAAAAATACGTGTAAATAGATACTTATAATAAAATACAATTTAATAGTATCAGATACCAGGGAAACTTACTATCAGAAGAAATAGATTTGTATTAAGTTCTGAAAGATACTACCAGAGAACAAGTGTTTGGAGGATCAAAACTAAATGAAAGAAAAACTCAGGGGCACCTGGGAGACTCAGTCAGTTGAGCTTCTGACTCTTGGTCTCTGGTTGTGATCTCAGGGTGTTGTGGGATCAAGCCTACATGTCTCTGTGCTGAGTGTGGGTGGGGTCTTCTTGATGATCCTCTTGTTTTCCCTCCTCCCTGCCCCTCTTTCCTTCCTCCCACTCATGTACACTCTTCCTCTAAAGTAGACAGATGAAATCTTAAGAAAGAAAGACAGACAGACATAATGAAAGTGTAGAGATGACTGCTATAGAGGGAATTTGCATAGAACTACAGGCTTAGAGCTAATGAATATTAAGTAGTAGGAGGGACTCTGGGGCATTTATCAGTTTGAAAAATTAGGGGACTTCATAAGGAACAGCAAATTAGTAACCCCTCCCTGTTCTGCATGCACTAAGTGCTGGGCAGCTGTGGATGAATTGACTCATACACTAGGGCTAGAAAAACAGGCCAGTGCTACTGACCTCCAGGAAGGTCAAAAATCCCATCACACAAATCATCTTTAGATCCTGTCTGACTCATATCCCAACCCTGTCCAAAAGTCAGGTGCAACAGACAGAAACAATTTACACTGATAGGGATCTGAAAATTACATAATCAGAGAAGAGTATATAACCAAGAATCACCAAATGTTTGAGGAATAAAGTATAATACCAAGAAATTGAAGCATCATCCTCAACAAACAAAAAGTAATAGAATTAAGAGAGCAGAAAAAGATATTAAGATGTTAAGCCTTATTATAATGTTCTAAGAGTGATAAGAGAAGCTATCATATCCATAATATAGGAAGAATCTTATGTATTAAGGAAGCATTTATAGATCTTGGAAATTAAAAAATAAAATACTAATTAAAAACTGTTTTCCAGGGACGCCTGGGTGGCTCAGTTGGTTAAGCAGCTGCCTTCGGCTCAGGTCATGATCCCAGCGTCCTGGGATCGAGTCCCACATCGGGCTCCTTGCTCAGCAGGGAGCCTGCTTCTCTGTCTGCCTGTGCTCGCTCTCTGTTAAATAAAAAAAAAAAAAACAAAAAACAAAAAAAAAAACTGTTTTCCATAGATGGCCTGGTGTAACAGTTAACAAGGCTGGGAAGCAAATTAGTTAATAGAAAATTAGTGTCAAGGGATTCTTGCATTACTTAGTGGTAAAGTCCCATGAAAAAGATAATGAGAAAAAAGTTAGGACACACAAAAGATAAATGCGAACATTCTATCATGCAGCTGGTAGCTGTTCCAGAAGGAGGGAATGGAGAGATGGGGGGGATGGAAATAATAGAAAGGCTACAGAGTAAAAATTTCCAGAGTGCAAGAAAGACAAATACCTTAAAATTGAAAGTGTTCAAATTCTATTACCTCTAGTTTTGAGGTTTAACCATTCCTTTTGTTACACTTCAGACTCTCTCAGTTTGGTTTTCTTTTTTGTGATCTGTAACTTTTGTTTGTGACCTTACCTTTAGCAGGGACTGTTACTTCCTTGGATTGTGGAAATCTCTCTCCAGGGTGGATTTTGCATTTGCATTTCACCAGCAGGACTAATTTTTATGTTAATTTTGTATCCTATTAGATGTTCTGCATGAAAATTCATATTCCAAACTGGAATGTGGCACAAGCTTGAGGTTGTACCTTCTTACACAGACTTTAGCCACGGTCTACAGCTGTAGGAAGAGGAAACTTTCTTGCTGTCTGCCTGGTTGTACATGTGAAGATCTTCTAGTCTGCCTTGTACCGAGATAGGCCAACTCTTTGAGGGTTCTAGCTTTATGCGGGTTTTAATCTCAACTCTAATATGGAGGCCATAAATTTCCATCTCTGTTCCACTGTAGATTAAAATTCAAGTCCTTAGCCTTTAAGACTTCTCTCCACATTTGCTATCAAACTCCCCCCATTCCTTTCCCATACATACACTGAAGCTTGCATTCTTTTTTTTTTTTTTTTAAGATTTTATTTATTTATTTGTTAGAGAGAGAGAGAGCGCAAGCGGGATCCCAGGCAGACAGAGTGGCAGGCAGAGGTGGACGGAGAAGCAGGCTCCCTGCCGAGCAAGGAGCCCGATGTGGGACTGGAGCCCAGGATGCTGGGATCATGACCTGAGCCGAAGGCAGCTGCCTAACCAGCTGAGCCACCCAGGCGTCCCTGAAGCTTGCATTCTTTGGGCTCCAATTCTCTAGTATATCTATACTATGGAAGACAATGCAGCGATTAAAATGAGATACTTTACATGTGTTGATAAAAGAGCTTTAAGATGCATATTGATACACAAATAATCAAGCTATTTTGCAACATGAGGGTTTCTCTGTTTTGTGAGCTTGGCTATATATTTATTTTATTCAGCATTTCAAGGTGTGTGTAATGAAAGGGGTTCACTATTCAGTAAGAACTGAAAGTCCCCAATACACAAATATATAATAATGGCAGTCATTCATTTGGCAGTCTATTAAAATGTCTTTAGTGGAAAAGAAAGGGATAAAGATACATCTATTGTCTTATCAACACTACAGATAATAGGGCAACTGATACATTGTCATGGAAATTTGCTGAGTGTATAAATACTCTTTTTGCAGCAGAAAGATATTCCACCTACTCCACTTGTGTGCAAGAGAACACAGCTCCTGACAGATACATTTTGGCACACCAAATGTGCCAAATAGGAGAGCTGGTAGAATTAACCACACCAAATTCATCTAAAAAGCAAAGATTGAGTTAGTACTAGAAGTGATCTAAGTAAAATAGAAAACAACTTAGGAAATATTTTTATATTCTAGGTACCCATATATCTTTGAAGTAAAAGAGTGTGTGTGTGGGTGTGCACGCACGCATGCATATTTGTGTAACTAGTGCCAGGAGAAATGTTTTTAATTTTTCACACTCTTAATTGTATGCAGAAGGGCTAAAAGTTTTAAAATAAGGAGGGCTCCTGGGTGGCTCAATGGGTTAAGCCTCTGCCTTCCGCTGGGGTCATGATCCCAGGGTCCTGGGATCAAGGCTGGCATAGGGCTCTCTGCTCAGTGGGGAGCCTGCTCCCCCCCCACCCCTGCCTGCCTCTCTGCCTACTTGTGATCTCTCTCTCTGTGTCAAATAAATAAATAAAATCTTCAAAAAAAATGAGGAAACTTTAAGGTTACAGGAGAATATTATCCTTCAACTGAAACTTTAATTATAGTAATAGTGATAATGTAATCACATTGGTTACTTACTGATCAATGTACATAATCTCATTATCACTAAACATGGGAAGTCGCTATTATCCTGATTTTACAGATGAGGAAGCTGAAGTCTAGAGAGGTTAAGTAACTTACCCAAGGTCACACAGCTCATAGGTGGTAGAGGCAAAATTCCAACCCTACTTTGATTTCACAGAATGATTATCCCATAGGGCCTCTCATAGAAGTTTTATATTTGTTAACTCTGTTCATTTTTGTGCAAAACAAAATTGTTTTGTTTATAAATAACAAAACATAGAGATATGTCTCGTAATCCACTATTCATTAGAGACCGCTCTTAAATTTTTGGTGCATTTTAATTGTCTTTTTTCATTTTCCCATTTATGTAAATTGAATTTTTTGAGGTTATTGATAACAGAAAAACAACTGTGAGGATTTCTATGATTCTGCAATTCCTCTCCATCCCAATGATTAGATTTTTATCTGAAGAAGGTAATTTATCCTGACTTATCCTGACTTTTTATTGGTGGATTGAAATGATCATGCCTGGGGAGAAGAGCGTTTACTGTAGTTGCTTGGAAGATGTCTGCAACCTTCTCCCTTCTCTCAGGACTTCTGGGGCATGCCTTGGCTGCCTCTCTGACGTCTGTTTCTGATAAGTGAGTTTCAGTCTCTAACAGCTCTGGGGAATTTTGTTGGCAGAGACCTGGTGAGATCATTTTGCTTTCCGTTGAGTTTCCTTTCTCTGTTTTTTTGGACTGTCCTGATGAGTATGACCCAGGAGCATTCTGTAATACCTCCGTTCCTGTAGGAATTATTGGCCTACTCCCTGGTTTTATCTCTGTCTGCACAAAAGCTCCATGTCGCTGGAAAGGAAAACAAAGTTGACATTAACCAGGGCACACGAGTTGCTGGGAGATGCAGCTGTGAACTTGTGTGCTAGCTCAAGTTCTAGTGAGGCAGGCAATTCTCTCCCGGCCTCCTCATTATCCGACACCTAAGTCTAAAACTGAAGGCAGCAGCAAGATAATTATCAGTGAGACTTTTACATCTATGGTAAAGTAGGGTGCACCAGAAAATAAAAGGGGAAAGCAGAAAGTCAAAGAGGCAGCATCTTGTTTCCCGTTCTCAACATTTCTATCAGTTGGACTGTATAAGATTGCACATATCGAATTTCATTTCCGGCTCTGGGGTTTGCTGTGGATACACAAGCAACTACAGTTCATAGACCTCAGCATTTGGGATTGCACCCCAAATGTCAGATAGTTTCAACAAAAGACTTAAGGTAAAATATGAAAACAAACATTGGCAGTTGGGAAAAAAATCCGGCAACTATTAGGTTAATGTTTGGCTTTGTATTAAATCTCAGATGCATTCCCCTGCCACGCCCACATGAGCATAACCAACGGTTTATCAAACTGCTCTGATATTACCTTAAGTGAATGATTGTAATAATTGAAACCAAACTCCAAAGACTGTGATCCAAAATTATGACATCATTCCTTAATTTTAACTGTAACATGTTGAGCTTTTTATCCTCCTAACAACCACGTTAGTTTGTTGAAATAGACTTTTAGAAAGATAGTCATGACTTGGAAAAGCTTAATGTTCTACCATAAATCTGTCCCATCCTAAAGTATTAAATAATTGATTCGGAATACTCTCACCTTTCCCCGGATGGGCTCATTGGGAGTTTTCCTAGCATCATATTGATGTGAAAAAGAGATGTGTTCTATAAAATTCTTTTGAAGTTCTGCTGATGCATCTGGAGAGGCAAGTGGAACTGAGGGGAAAAAAAGATTTTGTCAAGTAAGGACAAAAATTAGATTTGTATATGGAAATATAATCAATATTCCTAATCATGCTTTTAAAAAATGCTAATAAAACTAAAATTTAAAAAGTATGGATAAATATAGTGTATGCATCATTCTTTCTCCATGAAAAGAACCAAATCAAAACAACTGAATTAGCCCCATATATGGCATTACTAGTACTTTCTAAAACTAATGTTAGTGCAATAATGGCTTTAAAAGTCTGTTAGATATGTCTCTTGCACAGAAACCAACCAAAATTGTAGGAAAGGTGTAAATACAATTCATTTGTCAACTCATTTTTTACTACTAGAAAGGCTATGGGAAACTTATGCATATGTTGCTCCCCACTAAACTAACAGAATGACCTGGAAGACTCCAGGGCTGTTGCAGTTGTAGTAGAACATGTGATTCTTTCCATTTCCCACTGACAGATGTTCCAAAAATTTTTAAGACAGTAAAACCCTTTAAAAATCACTTTTAAATAATCTTTCAAGCTAGGTGATGGGAATAGAGGAATTCATTCTATTGGTCTCTCTCTGTTCTGTATTTTTAATAACTTCTAAAACTCACTTTATTTTTACTTTTAGCATGTAAGGTTATATAAGGATCAGAACAACTCCCAGTTTAGTAAGGTTAATTACTTCAAGGAAAAAATTTTAAATTTCTCCTTTTATAAAAAAGTCATATATAGGAAATTATGTATACCTACCATATCTCTGGAATAACATTCAAGAGATTGATAAAGTGACTGCTGCAGGGGGAGAGAATTAGGTCACTGGAGGACAGAGGTGGGTTCACTTTCACTGTATATTCTTTTGTGCCATTTGAATTTTGTACTATATGCATGTGTTAACTATTAAAAAAAGAAGTTTAATTTTTTAAAAATCTTGCCTTTAAAGTTAGGGAGAATATATAAGAAGGAGAAATATGTGGAGAAATATGTTAGTAAACTCATACTTACTAAGCATTCATGAATTCAATTTAATATTCAGACATTGATATAAACTAATTTTACTAGCAGGGATGATGAGTCTTTAGTATTTATATATTACATGATTTGAAATGACAATCTTTTCCCTGTTAGCAGGGGGGAAAAATGTTAACTGATGATATTTTCTTGATTTCTTGTTGAGATCAGTTGCTCAAAACTCATTTTCTACATAATCACTACCTTTTTTTTTTTTTTTTTTTTTAGGATTTGCTAGTGTACAAATGAGCAGCAGGTACCAAAGATTTACTAAAAATGTGTGGGCAACTATGACATTGAGAAAAGTCTAGCCATACTTATACATATTTTTTCAACCATTTGGGAAAAGACTACTGGGCTTTGGGTGAATGTCATGGTCATTCATGGGGGGAGGTTTTTAAATCTCCTCTTGACACCCCATCCCCACATTGCCTTGGGAAGGTCATTGTTTGCCTCAGGAGGAAGAAACTGGCAGTAACTGGCTAGCCATCTGTTGTCAACTTAGTAACTTTGGAACAGCACAGAAGGCCCTTTAGAGTAAGGAGCTGATGAAAACAGGTGCATGCTGCCCCTTTGGGTATTTGCTCTGCTACCATTCCTCCAGCAATCATCAGTGCTGGTGGACTGAAAACATAAAGAGATTGCCTTTTCTTGGGATGCCTCTTTTTAGGAATTTAAAGTGGAAGGGAGGGGTGATGTTCTAACTAGAGGATGACCTAGTACAGTGACAGCAAATGGAAATGGTCAAGGTTGGTTTTATGGGGTCTGACACTCTCTAGTCAGGCAATCATTTTCTTTCCTTTAAATTCACTGGGAGGCACACAAGCCAGACCCTAGTCTTTACATTTTGCCTCTACAGGGCTGTAGAGGATGTGACCTTGGAGAATGTGACCTAAGATAATCTAGACAGACACTATAAAGAAAGATAACAAAATTTAAAAATCTATACTGCGTGAGGCTGAATAATTAGAACTGATACTCCAAAAATTTAAAATAAGCACAAAAAACACCCTCAAAGACACAGAAAGTATTAATATGAAGTAAGAAGAAGACAGCCCTACAATTATAGTGAAACAATATTTAAAAATTAAAGGCTTATGGAAAGAAATATTTTTCATTTGTAATATTAAATCTGGGGTATTAATATAAATCATAAGTAATTATAAATAACTCTTGTACAAAGGCCCCCTTTGAACCTTAAAAATCTTATATCAAAACATATTACTCTCAAAAGATTAACAACTGGACTTCCTGCAGACTTGATGTAACAATAGGATCCAGAAGACAATGGAATAATATCTACCAAGTGTAAAAGGTAAGTAACCATGAACCAAGAATTCTATACCCAGCTCTACTTTCACCCATTAGAGTGAAGGCAATTTAAAGACATTTCAGACAAAAGTAAAGTGAAGCATTAGCTACTCCTAAATCTCATGAGAAGAACAATTTAACGACATGTGATAGTCTATTACATTGGTGACCCTATTTTATTGGTCTTCCACTATTCACATCCTTATACAGTCCCCTCCTTGTGAATGTGGGCTGGCTTTGTGATTAGCTTTAACCAATAAGATATAGCAAAAGTAACACTGCCAGTTCCAGTAATAAAACCTTGAGAAAGTCTTTCAGCTTCTGTTTTTGAAATTTTGGGAGGCCTGAGCTGCTATGTAAGAAGTTCAGCTACCCTACTGGAAAGCCCATACAGAGGGACCACATGTAGAAAGAAGGGCCTGGTCATTGCAGCCTCCCTGCTGAGTCCAGTCCTCAGATGATCTTCCTAATGAATGCAGTCACCCAAGTGTCCACCACTAAGACCAGCCAAAGAACTGCCCAGCTGAGCCCAGCCCAGATTACAAAATCATGAGCAAATAAAGTGATGGTTGTTTTTGAAGCAACAGAATTTTGGGGTGACTTGTTATGTAATTAAGAAACAAATACTTCAGAAGCAAATCATTTAAATCAATTAAAATGAATTATCTTTTAAATAGTGATCTAGGGGCATGTTGGTTAAGTGTCTGCCTTCTGCTCGGATCATGATCCTGGGCTCCTGGGATCAAGCCCTGTGTTGGGCTCTTTGCTCATGGGGAGCCTGCTTTTCCCTCCCCTCCTGATTAGTGCTCTTTCTCACTCTCTCGCTCTCAAACAAATAGAATCTAAATCCATCCATCCATCCATCCATCCATCCATCCATCCATCCATCCATCCATCCATACATACATATATAGTGATCTAGAACCTCCCAGTCTCAAAAATAATAACTTAAAAAAATACCCATGTCTTTATGGGAACTAATAAAGGAAAAGAAAACAAATCTGAGCTATTAGAGAATTTCTTTACCCCAACATATCTGTTAAAATTAGACATTACTAACACATTAATTTATGCAAATATATGAGATTTTTAAAGAAGCCCACAATAGTGAAGAACATCTAAGTAGGAAAACATCAAAGAAGATATTCAAGTTCTTAGTGTTTATTCTACTTCAGAATTCAAGTTGAACCCAAAGTAATTACTTAAAAGAAGCCTTGTTATATGAGGATTACAAAACATAAGGCAAAGTCCATGAAGAATGTTTGAAATCCACTCTCTGTTTCTTGGAAACTTGATCTAATTAAAATAGAAATTTTCTAAACAAGGATACACCAAACAAGTTGGTGTCTAGCCATCTATATTTTACCAACAAAGCCAGAATTTATTCAAGCACACAACTTGATCTTTATTGGTGGGAACTCAGCAACTTTTACTTTGGGAAATTTTCTTTACTTTTTGTGTGTTAGTCTACTTAAAAAACATTCATCTGTAATATTTTCCTATCAGAAACTCCATTCTTCTAGGTAGTATTTATTTTGATCTTATATAAAAGTACTAGTAATATAAAAAATAATGGCACAGATTTTTAAAATACAGTGAAAAAACTTGAGCATAATTCTAGCAAGAAATCATTATGATGTTACACCTTGGTGCAAAAGAAACAACACTAATGCCTACTTCAGAAATTTTTTTTCATGATGATAATTAAAACATTAAGATATTAAGTCATTGATAAAAACATTAAGATATCAAGTCATTGATAAAAATTCCAACTTTTATTTAAGTAGGACTTTCCTCACAAATTAGATCAGCCTTTCCAATTTATAAAGTTTTATGATATAAAACCCACAGTGAACACTTATTCTTATAGCAACTCAGGATATGATGGAGCCCAGCCATTTGTTGAAGTGACCATGGATGGCAGCCAGGAAATTGTGTGGTGGTACAAGAATAAAGGGCACTTTCATTATCAGCACAAAATGACATTGCTGAAATGCCAAAGACCAGGCGTAATTAAGTGGGCTGATGGAACAGAATGACCAGGAGATGACTTTTAATTGGTATGATGCATGTTTACATCCATAGTTTTGAAGTCTGTATGATATGCACACATATATACATATATGTAAAATCTGGAATATACAAACTAGTGTATATATATATATATATATATATATATATTTAAATATTATGCTCAAATATTTCCTCTTAAAAACCCTTTTCACTAGTATCCAAACACCATTCAAAGTATGAATAAATTGCAGACCTATATTGTGTTATGTATGTTTGTTTAATTACATTATGTTTTTAATCTGTTGGATAGATCTGGGCATCGTTCTAGGACCTGGGATATAATAATGAATGTGGCAATGAGAAACACCAATAAAAAAGAGAGACAGAGGAGGAGGAGGGGGAGGTGTGGGTGAGCAGAGGAAGAAGGGTGAGGAAGGAAAAAATGAGATTTCCACACTTGGTTTCCAAAGCTAAATTCCAGCTAAAGACCTAACATAATACAATGCAATTATTAATAATAAAAATAGCTTCCATTTGTTGTCTCCTATGTACCAAGCACTGTGGTAGGCACTTTACATATTTTTTATTTCTCCTCACAGTCCTGCAAAGTAGAGAGTATTATTTGCACTTCTTGAATTGAGGAAATGAAATGATGAAATTTAAGTAATGAGCCTAGGGATCAAACCACTATAAGTCCTAAACCAGTATTAAATTCTACAGGGAGGGAGTATTGATGGTGAGAAGGTGACCATGATTTCCAGTTAAACATGACAAATTCAATATGTGCATTTCCCCCACCCCCTCCCAAAACATGGGTACAATGATAGTAAATACCTTAAAAAGCTTAAATCCTTAGGAAAAAAGAGAACTAAATGAGAGCAAAGATAACTAACAAATTTGGAAACCGGAAAGCAGATGGTTAAATGGCAATGAACTTGAGTAGACCACAAAAAAACCTGGAAGCTAAGTGCTTATGGGGATGGGGTAGGGTCCCAGGAGGGCTCAAAAAATGGAGGCATCTGACAGGTCTGGGGCAGGGAACATGGAACAAGGTGAAGCGCCAACAGAGGATTATTGGAGAAATTCCCAGGTCTTTTGTTCCCCACTCCAGACGGAGGTTTGGAGGATTCCACTCTGGGAAAATATACTGGCTCAATAGAACAGACCTATAGGCATTGATGTTGAGGGTGTGGAGTGGAGTGGGCAGTCTCTTAGGAAATGGCTGGGCCTTGCCTGGTCATCCTAGAACAAAGCCTAGACCTCTGTTCTCATCTTCTACTGTGTCCCATACTGAACTAGAGCAGAAGCAACCACTCCTTATGAGAAAGAACTGGGATCTGACTGGTTACTTAACCAAAAAAGCTAAAACAGAGAATCATAGAATATTATATATACTAAGCTTAGATATGTTATTCTAACCAGTTCAGTCTCCAAATTTTTATTGGAATGCCAATGCACTTCCTTTGTGGAAGTATCCATTGATTAGAATTGTACTGTGTGTTTCTTATGGGAACCACATCCCTAATGTATCCTTTCTAGTTTGTTTCTTTAAAACAGAATGAAAACTTAAAGACACATCTGAAATTAAATGAAGAATCCAAGATTTAAAAAATTCACTCCAGCTCCTCTTTTATAATGATTTTGTCCACACGTAATTAGCACTTTTAAAAGTCAGTGACTTTTGGGGATACCTGGGTAGCCCAGTCAGTTAAGTGTCCAATTCTTGATTTTGGCTCAGGTCATGATCTCACAATCGTGAGATCAAGCCCTACATCTACTTGTCCCTCTCCCTCTGCTCATCCCTCTGCTTGTGTTCTGTTTTCCCACCACAATAGATAAAGTCTTTTTAAAAAAAAGTTAGTCACCTTTTGCAAGCCTTTCCAAAGTATTCAACTTTGACCATATTCTAGAAACTCTCTTAGTACTCAGATTTTAATTTATAAGAATAAGTAAATTATGGAAATATAGTAACAAGTACACAGGCATGAATCATTTTGGAAATAACCATGACTTTCAGAGAACATTCTCTGCCTCCTTGGCCTGAGTTAAATACCCTTCTTGAAATGCCCTCTCATGATGCCAGGAGCAATAGGAGATAGATTCTATAGATTAAACAGGACCATGTAGGCCACGGTGAGGAATTTGAAATTGACAAACAATGAGAAGTAATTCATCTAATGGAAGAAAGTGATATCATTTGTATTTTTAAAAGATCCTTCTAAAAATGGTGTGGAAAACATATTTTGGAGGAGAAAGAGAGAAAGCAGGCTAACAGGAGCTATACAACATTAGTAAGAAGATGTGGAGTATATTTTGGAGAAAGAGGTGTCAAGATTTGTTGATAGATTGGATATAGAAGGTAGAAAGTTCTGGAATGTCTTCTAGATTATCAAAACTTGAGGGGGAATAGAAGTGACATTTACTAAAAAGAGGAAAACTGGCAGACAACAGGTTTGAATGGGGGGTGTTCTAGCCATGTTAAGTTTGAAAGGAGATTAGCTCTTCAAGAAAAGATGTTAGGTAGGTGGCTGGATGGGAGTTCGAGGTTCAGCAAAGAGGCCAGGTGTAGAGAGATAAATTCGTTCCTTTGACTTCAACCTTAAACTTCTATTCCTTGTTTCATCTCCTTTGGGTAGTATTTCTTCAGTACTTATGTTAAATAAAGATATTAGCACCCTTCTTACTACTTCCCATCTTCTGTCAACTGTTGATACACTTTTCTTGTTAAGGTTCATAACATAATCTTGTAAACACATTTAAAATTTCCATATTATGTCTGTATAATTCTAAAAGCTGAAAACTACAAAATAGCATTTATAATATAATTATGTGAATTTTGTTCACTTAAGGGCCAAATATTGTGTGGGGACTCCATTTCTTTCTCAGTGGGTCCAAAGCCTGGTGCCACTTGAGAAAGAATGGTTCTAGTATTTGTGTTAAATTAATCTTTTCTAAGTCAAAAAATTTTCCCTGGAAATTTTGAAGACATAACTCCATTGTGCTTTTATATCAGCGCTATTTGATTCCATACTGATTCTTATTTCTTAGTGACTAATTTTTCTTTCTCTTTATGGAAACTTAAATCTTTTTATAATTGTTGCTTCGCAATTTCATAATGATATATATAGGCTGTATCTTTTGTCCCTTCACACTTGGAAGCACTCAGTAGACTCCTTTAATGCCTCTCTCTTATATTGGGAAACTTTCTTATTATTCTAGAGGCTGTGTAGAGTACTGGTTTTTATTGGAGGTAGACGGTTCAAATACCAGTTGTTTGCTCTGTAGCTTTGGGGAAGTTATTCAAACTCTGTGCTTGCTTTCTTATCTGAAAAATGAGAGTATTAATAATATTACCATACTAATATATTCCTTGCAGTGGGACTGAGAATTGAATGGGTAATATTTATGAAGTTCCATAAAGTGCCTGGCAAATAGTATGTGCTCAATAAGTGTTATGTGTTGATAATTATCTCTACTTTTAGTTTTTTTTTTTTAAAGATTTTATTTATTTGACAGACAGAGATCACAAGTAGGCAGAGAGGCAGGCAGAGAGAAAGGGAAGCAGGCTCCCTGCTGAGCAGAGAGCCCGATGTGGGGCTTGATCCCAGGACCCTAGGACCCTGGGACCATGACCTGAGCCGAAGGCAGAGGCTTTAACCCTCTGAGCCACCCAGGTGCCCCATCTCCACTTTTAGTTTTATTCCTTTGTTTTTCTGGAGCTCCAAAAAGTTGGACCTCCCAGACTGATTCTCTACTTTGCCTTTATTCGCTCATAGTTCTAGTTTTTTGTCGTTGCCGCTGCTGTCGTTTTATGTTCTGTGATGTTTCCTTGACTTTACCCTCCAAACATTAAAAAAAGGTAATTTGGCATAATTGTAATCTTTGGCTGTACATTCATAAACTAAGAATAGGATAAGAGATCAACTTGAATTATCAGAAAACATAACTGGTGTGGTTAGTTGACCACCTGGCTGAGGCACTGGGCTCCACTAGTCTTAATGTTGACATCAAATAGAATGTTCATGACTGGAGTGGTTATTTATTTATTTTATTTTATTTTAAAAAATGTTATTTATTTGACAGACAGAGATCACAACTAGGCAGAGAGGCAGGCAGAAACAGAGAGGGAAGCAGGCTCCCTACCGAGCAAAGAACCCCATGTGGGGCTCGATCCCAGGACCCTGGGATCATGACCTGAGCCGAAGGCAGAGGCTTTAACCCACTGAGCCACCCACACACCCCTGGAGTGGTTATTTAAAAGAGACTTTTAGGTCGCCCTTGGATTCTCCCCTTGGATTCATTCTTGCCTTCTGCTTTGCTGACTGACCCTCCAGCTATCCTGGGGTTTTGTCAGACAGATTGGCTCTTTGCTGTCTTTTCCTCTATCTTTTCTAGGCTATTGCTTCTTTGCTTTCTTTGATCCATCAACAAGTTTTCATTCCTTCCCACACTGCAGAAAGTTCTTTCCATTCTCTTCATGTTTATGGGTTGATTGCTTTACTATCACTTAATAGAGTATTGGGAGGTGGCAGATTTAGATGTCTGTGTTCAGTCTACCATCCTGAATCAGACTTCATTACCTTTCCAAAGGAGAGACCATGTTACAGATCATCTAAGAGTTCTCACCATTAACTGCCACCCTTAAAGTGGAAATCATGCTGAATATGACCATTTTCTAATGTTCTGATCTTCAACCTACTTGCCCTTTGTATCCTTAATTAGCCTGGCCAGATCACAGAGACCTGAAGGCTAAAATTAAGTAAGGAACTGGTGACTGCTAAAACCAATCCTTTGTTGTCTACTGTCATGTTCAGAAAATTATCTGAAGTTTAACTTATGAACTTTTTTTTTTTAAAGATTTTATTTATTTATTTGTCAGAGAGAGTGAGCACAGGCAGACAGAGTGGCAGGCAGAGGCAGAGGGAGAAGCAGGCTCCCCGCCGAGCAAGGAGCCCGATATGGGACTCGATCCCAGGACGCCGGGATCATGACCTGAGCTGAAGGCAGCTGCCCATCCAACTGAGCCACCCAGGCGTCCCTAACTTATGAACTTTTATATGGAGTGACAACCAGAGTGGGTACTCAATAAATACATTTTTGTTTTGACTTGATCCTGCACTTTAAGACCTGCGAAAGTCTGCTCCAGCAGTAAAGATGACTAGGACGTGTGGTAGGAAACAGACAGAAGCTGACTGTGAAAGAGTTTATTATAATAACACGGTCCGGTAAATAACTTTGAGATCTGACAGTGTTTTAACAGTCCACGTAGCAGCATTTCCTACATTGTTTTGTGGGATATCAGTCATGTGAAAACCTAGAAAAAGGGTCAGGTGGTCAGTAGTGGCAAAAACATAACATTCTTTATTCCTCCTCATACATTATGCTTGTGCTTACAGTAAGGGTTTTAAGAGTTCTGTGCCTTAAAAAATTCTGTTTAGCTTTATAAATTCAGGTCTTACAAAACTTATTGAGCACTTCCCTCTTTTTTTGAACATCACAAGGAATTAGTGTCCCTCAAAGTACGCTTAGAGAAATACTGCCTACAATTTTAGTAGTTCTTAAAATTTGGTGTCAACAATGACAGAATGCTATTAAGTATATGACTTGGAGGCTGGTGTTATCAATGATCAGGCCAATTTTTTTTTAAGATTTTATTTATTTATTAGTCAGAGAGAGAGAGAGAGAGCACAGGCAGACAGAGAGGCAGGCAGAGGCAGAGGGAGAAGCAGGCTCCCTGCCAAGCAAGGAACCCGATGTGGGACTCAATCCCAGAACGCTGGAATCATGACCTGAGCCGAAGGCAGCCGCTCAACCAACTGAGCCACCCAGGCATCCCTGATCAGGCCAATTTTTATTATGTTATAGTAAATATGTTTGGAGATAAGCGTCCACCAAGAAGGGATAAAGAACAAACATGACAAGGGCTGCATTGGTTGTATGTGCATTTTCAACTCCTATAGAGAAATAATTTTCTCAGGAGGGGCCGGTACATCAAATACACCTTAATTTGATAGCAGTAACCTGAGAGAATGGGAAAGAGGTTTTATCTTAAGCTAACCTTACCTATTCCACAAGAAGGCTTTTGCAACTTGCTGTGTTTGACTGGCAAAACCAATGGACATGCTGGCTTTTGAAAGTCACTCCTCTGGGTGCTCTTAGTGTCATAAGGTGGTTGGAAGGGATGCTCCAGTCTTTTACCATGTGACCACCAGTCACCCTTTATGGGAAAAAAATTGGAAACACAGAACTGAATACTATAGGACATTTACATATACTGCCTGATGTCTCTGAATGTTCAGTGATTTGATTCAATAAGTTATTGGGTATTCTAGCACTAAAATGGAATCCTGAAATCTAGGAATAAGTATGTTTTCATAAAGACTGAATTTTTTGAAAAGGTACTTAAAAGTGAATTATCACATATTTTCAGCCAAAATAAAGCTGCTAAATTCTTAAACTACTTCCTATCAACAGATGGAATGGTAAAAATCAACTAATTATATTTCTATATTTTGTACTACCATTTTATTATATATATATATGTATGTACATGTATGTATATGGCTCGATTTAATGTAAAAATTATGTTCTATACTTTTCATATGAAAATACAAATAATGTATTATCATCTAATATGGCAGTTTTCATATTTTAGCCCACGATCCACACCATGAAATAGATTTTGCCATGCAAGAACACACAATGTGTACATGTACATAAAACGTAAAGTTTCACAATATTTATTCTTACTTCATGCAGTGCACTTGACTATTTTTCTATTTTATCATTTGTCTCTTCTATTTCATTTCACAATGCTAGTTGCAACCCACATTGTTTTATAACCCAATAGTGCCTCAGTTTGAAAAACTGTGTTCTAAGGGAAAATATCTCCAATGTTACTGAATTTTTTATGGTAAAACCTGACTTAAGTATCCAGGAAAGAGAGAACTAATAGATTCTCCACGAGCACATTTAGAATCTGACCTCTCAGAAGTTGTGAAAAGAGTGAGGGGAAACTTACTCAACTTAATTCTAAATAAACATTTAAAAAAAAAAAAATCTAGTTGATCAGGTAGGCTTAAGACAACCTTTGGAAGAGAAACTGTGACACCTGGGAGTTCTTGGATATTATTAGACAATGAAAGTAACTTTGGGTATAATCACACACCTACTTTGGGCTTTGAGGAGAGAGATCAGGCTTTTAAAAAATCAACGATGATTTTGTAGTCAACGACTTGAAAAATATGATTCAAAGGGGATGAATATGATATCACATAAGTAAAATTCTCACAGTACAGTTGAAGCTATAGTGCTATGAAAAGTAAGAGGCATTTGAAGACATCTATCTGACTCCACAGGGAGTCAATTCCCAAAGTAGCTTAGTTTCTAAAAAGACAGGCATGTATAAAAGAGGTGTACAATATCAAATTAAAAAAAATAATTTCATGGAGTCACCTTGTCAGGAGATTGTCAAGAAGCTTAGAAGAAATTCATGAAATATGTCAAAGGCAGCAAAAATAGAGTTTTCTGGGAGAAAAAAACCTATTATATCAAGAAATCACAGAAAGGCTAAGAATTTGAAGAAGAATACACAAATTCAGAGCTGAAAGTGAGATCTCCTCAACTTTAGGTTCTTCATTAAGGGATGTTATCTTCAAACTGAAAAAGACAGAATGAACATGGACCTACGAGGGAACTGATCCCTGACTAACGGAAGAGAGAGTTAGACCTCACTTGGAAACTGCCAGTTTTTAGACCAATGACAAATTGTAACCCAGGGTAATGAATAAGTTTGCAGAGATCAAAGGAATTTAGGAGCAAAGGAATTTTGGAGAACAGGAGAAATGGGCTGAAAGGTGAATTACAAAAATTAAGACTACTTGATGTCGATCCTGGGAATTCTAGAACAGATTACTCAACAGATGGTGTCTTCTCACTATCTGGCTGAAAATAGTCACATCTAACTTGTCAGAATGCCTGCTTCTTGCAGGCCTCCTCCACTGCACGAGTATGATAGTGCTTATTGTGCCCCAAGGTCTCAGATTTA
Source organism: Taxidea taxus jeffersonii (assembly GCA_003697995.1). Taxonomy (NCBI): domain Eukaryota; kingdom Metazoa; phylum Chordata; class Mammalia; order Carnivora; family Mustelidae; genus Taxidea; species Taxidea taxus. The sequence continues at coordinate 33,960 of RCUC01156409.1, forward strand.
CAGGCCTCTTCTCACTTACCCTCAACACGATTCTGCGAGTGGATACACACTCACTTCACAGATGAGAAAACTGCTGGGAGATTAACTTCCCCAAAGTGTACCCTCGCAGGCAGCCAAGCTGTCCAAGTCAGAGCCCTGCCCCCATCCATGCAGGCCTCCAATTTCCATGCTCTATTGCTTTATCACATCTGCTGTAGAATGCAAAGCAGATAACCACAAACCTACTTAAATTATTTCAGGAGTAACAATAAAGAGATTTTGAGTAACTTGAGAAAGCTCTTCTATGAAAAGGCTTTAAGAAGTACACTGTATATTATCTTCTTTTGTTGATTAGAAACTTATTTTGCTAATACCCAAATTACTGGCTAAGTGACTCTGGGATGAGCGAACTTCCTGGCAGCATTCAATTATTTTTTTGAACAAGAGTTTATTGCAAAATTTACCCTAAAAGCAGAGATATCAATTCACCCCTCAAGATTTCTCATGAATTCAGAATTTTACCAAAATGGTCTCTTTAGTTTCACAAAATATAAAGGAAATAATGAACAATGTTTCCTAAAGTGTGACTGATGACTTAAAGACCTCAGAGTTGGGGTAAGTATTCTGATTAGTGTTGTAAATGGGGTGAAGCTTCACTTTGGCAGAATGAAATCCTACAGTTCAAAAAATGCTGTTTTTCTGTTTTCTATTTTTGGATAGCCTGCCCTTTGCCTGAAGAGTCTGGTTTGTTCCTGGAAGAGTGAGAATGTATGTGGACTTGCGCACATGCGCATGCCATTTTGGTACAAGCATTTGTTCATAAAAGATTACAAGATTAAAGAGATAGGTGGAAGACTGGTTTTTTTTTTTTTTTTCCTTCAGCCCATGCTGAAGCAAAAGACTAAGTATAAAAACTTACTGCTCTGTGCACCATTACTTGAAGTGGATTGTAAGGGGTTGACATGAGTTATTTATGATGAAATAAGCCAAGCTGGGAAAAGTCTACTGTGATTGCTTTATCTAGATTTCGGAGGTCAGTCTACCTCTTGCAGATTGTGGAAGGGGTTTTGCCTAAAGAGTTCAAAACTTTGGACACAGAAAAAGCAGGATGCCTTCCCTTCTAGCCCAAAGCCAGTCTCCTTTCCTGCCCCAGGCTAGCAGTCACTGGAACTCCATAGTATGGAGACATCTGGGAGATTCCCGAGGAAGAGACTCCCACTAACCCCCACCCCTGTAAGACCTGATGGCCATTATACTGTAAACCCCTTAGCCACCTTTGGAAACCACTGTGAGACAGACAGTCTTTGTTATACTTCTGCTATCTCTAAGCCTTCAGAAATACATTAGGAGACATTAATTAGTTTTCATTCTTTGGGAAATTAAGGAAGAGTTCTTGGGAGGAGAAATAGTAAAAGCAGTTGGGGCATCCTGGGGAAGCCAGTTTAGAGAATGCAAGAGGTGGTAGGGAGAGCTCCACAGCAGCAGGCTGGCAAATAGGGCTGCCACTGGTGGTGGTCATCTGTGGAACACAGAATCCTACTTTGGGGATTCCTAGGGAAATACAGACTTTTGACAACTCTTTACACAGAATCACATTTTATTAGTTGAGCTCAAAGGCTTTCAAAACAACTGAAGTGTTCTGGGAAACAGTAGCATTACATTGTATCTATATTCATTTCTATTTTGCTGTGGATACCAGGAGTGTTGAAATATCTCTTTTTAAGCAATTCAGAATATCCCTGATATGTTATTCCTAAATTGTGTTCTGTGGAATATTAGGTCTGTGGCACATTAAAAGGTGTTATATAGAAGTGGTTTCCAAAGTTAAATAAATCTAGGGGGTATAGCTCAGTGGAAGAGCATTTGACTGCAAAGTTAAATAAATCTGGAAAATACTGAAGTAAGTAAACTGAAATAAGTTTATCACAGGATTTCTTAGAATCTTTATATACAAATGTGCTTTGTGAAGCTTTAAGATCGAAATATATAGCTTTTCCAAAATGTATTTGACTTTGAAATGTCATTTTATTGAACACATAGGGTTAATGCTCTGAAATATACACTTTGGAACATGATGACCTAGTACAATCTCTTTTAAAATACCAATATTTAAAAACAAAACTTGTGATTAGAAGTGACCAAGCTACAGCTCCTTTTTACTTTTCTGGCACTCCCAATTTTATGTTCCTATGTACAACTGTGTGGTTGTTTCATTTAAACATCTTGTAGGGGCACCTTGGTGGCTCAGTTGGTTATGCGACTGCCTTCAGCTCAAGTCATGGTCCTGGAGTCCCAGGATCAAGTCCCACATCAGGCTCCCCATTTGTCAGGGAGTCTGCTTCTCCCTCTGACCCTCCCTGATGCTTCCCTCATTCTCTCTCTCTCAAATGAATATTTAAAAGAATCTTTAAATATCTTGTAAATAAGTAAAATCAACCAATCTGGTGTTAGGTTCTTAAGCTATCATCTTAGCAAAATACGTAAGAGAGCAAATATGCCACTTTAAATATGAGGCACTTTATTTTCTTCACTCTTGCATTAAAGCCAGCACTATAAATGAGTTAATCTTTTAAAACAATCAAACTAAACGTTAAAAAGAAACTTGTCCTCTTAAATAAAGGAACAAAGTGTACAGGTATGTGAAATGAACATTCTTTATTACTCCTCAGTAGGTGAACATGAGTACACTTAAGACTGCTGTTTTTGTTTTTAAACTATGAACAGTGCCTCCATTCCACGCCCAAAACAAATACGCCCTTAACTCTGTGATATATCTTCGGTCTTTTTGTATACCTCCTCACTCATATCCACCAGCAGCCTCTCTTCCCTGTCCTCTCACTTCATCTCAAACTTCCTTTCACCATCTCTTAAAGGTCTCTGACTCATGTAGCCTTTAGCACCAATAAATAAGGATCCTACTGCTACTGTGTCGCGCCATCTGGATCGCAGCTCCTAACATCACCTTTCTCAAGACACCTATAAACTAGGAGTAAGAGAAAATTAGTGCATTGATTTTTGAGATTTTTACATTTTATATTTCCATTCTCAAACCCATTTCTTTTCCTTAGTATCTCCAAGGTAAGGATGGATTCAGTTAATCGTTTGGTTTTAATTTAGTCCTGACTTAGAGCTCAGGAGAGTCATTCGTTAACTTTTTTAAGAAACATGGAACTCCACTAACCTGGATTTCTGGACCAGACGTATTCCCCCCATGTAGGCCTGGACTGTTAATATCTTTAAAATCCCCTGACGGTTTATAAAACAAAATAGCCTTAAAACTGCCCACGTAAGGTTTTATTACATGACGTTAATGCATATTTGACTACATTAATTCCTGCCCCAAGATCTCCCATTCACACACAGTGCCCTGGTATGCTAGCGATTTTACGATAAGAACATTGGATGTTACTGATGTGAAGACAGGTCACTAAAAGCAATCTCTATTTAAATGTCAAATTAAATCACAATTACACATAAACTCATGTGGCAAAAGGAACTTTGTGGCTGAGATGAAGTTAAACATCTCGGGAAGAGGACTATCCAGAATTATCTAGGTGGGCCCAATGTAATCATACCCATCCACTGAAGAGGAAGGCAGGAAAATCAGAGCAAGATTTGAAGATACCATGCTGCTGGCTTTCAAGAGGAAAGGCCACGAGCCACGGAAACCAGGCAGCCTCTAGAAGCTGGAAAAGGCAAGGAACTGGATTTTCCCTTAGATCTTCCAGAAGGAAACCAGCCCTGCTAATAGCCAATGAGACTGACTGTGGACTTCTGAGGTCAAAAAGTGTGGAGAATAAAATTGTGTTGCTTTAAGTTAGTGTTTAAATTTGTGGTAATTTGTAATATTGGGAACAGGAAACTAACAGAATAAATTTTACCTCAACAAACCAAAGTTTAAAGAAAGAAGATAATGAAATATATGATAGTGAAGAAAAGTGTGGTTTGACTAAACCAACAGTCCTGGGTCAGAAACATGGCTGTGACATTTGCTTACTATGTAATCTCAGATAATGTGAATTTACTTCTTTGTGGTATGTTATCATCCATAAAATATTTCTAATGCTACCTCCTAGAAACTGTTGTACAGATTAAAGGCTATAACTTACATAAAACACTTAGCTTATCCCTAGCACTTCACACACTTTAAATAAACGGTAGCTATTATTTTATAGAGAGTATCATGGGAAATTTTTATATTAGAATATGTAACACAAATACAATATTATAGATTTCTTCAGTATCTGCCAAACACTACTAAGTGGCTATAATCTGACCCAATTTAGGAAAATAATTATTTGGATTTCTTCCCTATTTATATATTGTTTGATGCAACAGTTATCTGGGAATATAGTCTCAGGTTACTGCTTTTAACTATTGAATCATAAAAAATATTAGTCTGAAATATGTCACATCTTTTACGTAGTCTGTGACCAAATTATCCTGCAAAAAACAGCTTCTGAATCTAAATCTGTATTTGTATATAAGGAACATCCATCCAACCTGCTTTTCTGGCCCTTTTCTGGGATCTATGTAGGGAACTGGTTCATTCAATGTTCTTGCATTTGTATGAATGAATTTCGCATAATATACACGTCCTCTCCCGACAAATGGTTTTGAATGTTGTATACTTTTTCCAGGTTGTTTGTCATGTTTGATTTCTTCTTTTTTTCCAGTTACATACACTATACCACCATCTTCTATTTTATGCTCTCTGAAAAACAGAATTAAATAGTAAGTAATGTATCCCAATGAACATTTTAGGACTGTGTCATAATTGTATAAAATAAAATTTAATATATTTCAAGTATCAGTCAAGACAATTTAGGTTTTATTAATAGTTATAAGGGACTTATGCAATTAAAATATGGAAGGGTATCTTCTCATTTTAAATCATATGAAAGATGAAGGGATTTGTGTTATGATTATTCATAACAATACACCAGCACAATGTACAGACTTTTACTTGCTTGGAATAAAAAGAGAGTAGTGATTTTATCATGGTAACAGATCCTGTTTGGAACATGTATTCATGAAGGTAAGTTACATGCTAATCTTAACTCATCTTCTTTAAAAGTTAGTTACTTAGGGGGTCCTGGGTGGTTCAGTAGGTTGAGTGATTGGCTCCTGATTTCGGCTCAGGTCATGATCTTGGGGTCCAGGGATCAAGCCCAACTCTTGATTCTGACTCACGTCATGATCCTGAGACCCAGGGATCCAGCCTAGCGTCAGGCTCCTTGCTCAGTGGGGAGTCTGCTTGAGATTCTCTATCACCCTCTCTCCCTGTCCCTCCCTTCCCCACCCCACACACTCTCTAAAATAAATGAATGAATCTTTAAAAAAAAAAAAGGTTACTTAGTAAATTCAGTCACCTGGACAGGGATAGCTATTTAATTTTAAAAGTTTACCTGGCAAACTTATAAAACGTACCAAATGACCACTATTATTTATCTTTTCAGTAAAAGACCACTGTGTAGGCATGAGAACAATCAATTCAATCTCACCACTTTTTGCTTTTAATAACTAGACTGGTACCAAAATGAACATTATAGAATTTTTTTAAATATTAAATGTTTAGAAGCAATTTATAGACATTTTCTCCTTTTAAATAAAGAGTGATAGACATTATAAAAGGCAGTATTTTAAAATTTCACATACTTGGAAAATAAAGGAAAGAATGAAATAGATGAATGTGAGTACTTTTTACATAGCAGCTTTTAAAATTAAAGCCCTGACCCATGGAAGGTAAGTAAATAAGATTACAAATTTATAGAGAAAATGAGCAGTTCTGCTTAGTCTTGGCCCTGAAAATATAACCCCTCCATTACTTCAAAACAAAGCCAGGTTCATCTTTTCTATATCATTTTTTTTTTTAAGATTTTATTTATTTATTAGTTAGAGAGAGCGAGCGAGCGAGCACAGGCAGACAGAGAGGCAGGCAGAGGCAGAAGCAGGCTCCCCACCGAGCAAGGAGCCCGATGCGGGACTCGATCCCAGGATGCTGGGATCATGACCTGAGCCGAAGGCAGCCGCTCAACCAACTGAGCCACCCAGGTGTCCCTCTATATCATTTTTTAGTGAAAACCCCCAAATGGCTTTGTGTTGCATTTATAGTGAATATTGCTTCCTCATCAGCTCTGAGGCTGCAGGACCCAGCTCCAGCTAATCTCTTCAAAGGCAATGAGACCTCTCTCCCCTCACTTCTCCATACAGCACACCTGCTTTCAATTCCTGGACACACCAGTTATTTTCCTTCAGGACATTTGCATACAGTGTCTCTTCCACCTGGGTAGTTCTTCCCTGGGTCCCTGCACCACTGGTCCATTATCTTTAGGTCTCCGCTTAAAAGCCATCTCCTCAGAAGCTTTTCCTAGATTTCCCCCTTCCTGCCCCATGTAGTCTCTATTTTAGTACTTTCTTTCATAATACCATGACTTATAATTTATGTATCTAGTTTTGTTTTTTTGGTAAGCACTACAAATATCCTTTACTAGTCAGTAGCTCCATAAAGGTGAATGAAGACTGTTTCTTTCATCATTATGTATCTACCTGGGGAAGTATCCTGTTCATCACAGTTAAATGGACCGCCATTATAGTATTTGCATATTTCTGGTGAATCGGCTGGGATTGTTTTTTAGTCTGGCTTAGTGTAACTGTATACTCCCAACCCCCACTCCAATATGCATACAAACAACATTCAGCACCCTTGGACCCTAGCCCCCTGCAGCCCAACAACAGATTGCTCTCTGTAAAGGTTTTAGAAAAACTGATTACTGGTCAAGTGTGAGTAACTTCTAAGGTTTTTTTCTATTAACCTTTAAATAAACACATATCTCTGGAAAGGTCATGATCAATTTTATTATAGACATCTGACATCAGTTTTTTCCATCTGCTTCTCATGGTTGTAACTCAGCAATATACTTGCACTGGCATCACATCCTTGAAGGAAGGGACTGTGGCTCTATGCTTGCGTGCATACGCATTCGTTAAGTATTTGGGGTGTGAGTAGCTATAGATTAACACATAAATGTGAAGTATATGATCCTGTAGTAATTTCTTAATAGAAGGAAACACAAAAATGGGCAGTGAAGAGAGGCAGACCAGGTTGGAATCCCATCTCTGCCATTTAATATCTGAGCCTTGATTTCCTCCTTTGCATGGTAAAGCCAAGAATGCCTACTGAGAGAGATGTGACAATAACGTTGAATAATTCATTCTTTCAACAGATATTTATTGAATTTTGTGCCTGGTGCTACTCAAGGCACTGAGGATACAGGAGTGACAAAACAAAAATTCCTGCCCTTGCAGAGCTTACATTCTAGTGAGGGAAGGCAGATGAGAAATCGAATAATAAGTAAAACATACAGTCTTCTGTATGATGTCAAGTGCTAAGGACAACAACAGAGCAGGGGATGGGGAAATGGAGTGCATGCATGTGGGAGGGAGGCTGCATTATGAAAGTGGCAACAGAAAAAAGGAAAGGGGAGCGAGCTAAGAGGATTTGAGGAGGGGCATTCTAGCAGAGTGAGCTGTAATTGCCAAAGTATGGCAACAGAAGCACCTGGCCTTAGGTGCTTCTCTAAGTGTGGTCCCAGAAGGAGCTACATTGTCATCAATTCTACCTTGTTAGAAGTACAAATTCACCGGCCCCATCCCGAGACAGGTTCCCAGGAAACTGTTTTAACCAGCTCTCCAGGTGATTCTTATGTATGTTGAGAACCACTCTTCTAGTGACAAGAAGTATAGGCTTTGGAAGCAGATACCCCTGGCCATGTGGTATAAACTGTAACACCTTGGTCAATAGTTCTCAAAATTTAGGGTACATCAGAATCACCTGTAGGCTTGTTAAAACCCAGATTATTTATTGTTCTCAACTCCAAATTTCTGATTCAGTATATCTGTGGTGGGGAGCCTGCAAGAATATGTGTTTCTAGTAAGTTCTCAGGTGATGCTGGATTGGGGGGAGAGGGGTGGTAGAGAGCACACTTTAAGAATCACTGCTAGCTGGGAGGCCTGCATGCTGGAGCCGGGTAGAGTCAGAGGGCAAGCAGCAGGTAAGAAGACCAGGTAAAGGAAAAGGGGCAGTTTGTGGCGGTCCCACAGGCCAATGCAAGAACCTTAGCTCTTACTCTGCAAGGGCCCATGGAGAATAGTGATCTAACCTACGCTGTAAAAAAAGAAAAAAAAAAAAGACCTCTTAGACTGCTAAGTGGAGGCAAGCGGAGCAGCAGAGGCTGTTACAACATCCAGGTAAGAGACGCTGGGCCAGGGTGGGGATGATGCTGGAATTCAGGATATATTTTAAAGGTAAAGCCTATATAATTTACTAATAATTTAGTTGTGGGGTGTTAGGAGTGGAAGATTCCATGGGACCTGAAGACTGTTGGGCCGGGCAACGCCTGCAAAGCGCCTGACACACAGTGGGTGCCGGGTAAGCAGTGTGTTTTCAAAAGTATTCCCGTAAGCGCCCAACAACTAGAGAAAGGATGGAAGAGGAAAAGCTCTGATAATGGCCCGAGGACCGACCCCTCGGGTCGCACGTCACCCTCCCCGAAGGAAGGAGGAAATAGTTTCAGAAGGGGAAATAGAAAACCAAACCCCGGCACTTACTGCTGCTTATCCTCCTTTCCCTCCATGGGCTCCCGCGGCCTAACACGAGGCAGCGAGGAGCCTCACGGGAAGATCTGGGACTAAGCCCTGCCTGGAAAGGGGCGCGCGGAGGGCCTTGACTGTGACTCGTGCGTTGCTAAGCGACGGCGGGCTCCCGGCGCGCGGCCTCGGAAACCGGAAAGGGGGCGGAGCCGGAACGCGCAGGCGCAGTAATCTGGATCGGCTCCTCAAGCTTGCGGGTGTGGCCGCCTGGCCAGGCGGGGGCAGGTGGTTGGGGCAATGGGCGTCCCTTCCGGACCCCCCCCCCCCCCAGGCTGAATGCCGTGTGTTTGAATTTGGCCTTTCCTATCGGTCCGGGCGGAGTATTTATGAAGGCCCACGCTGCCCTTGGTGATCAAAAAGGGGCGGTTCCCAGAGCCTCCCCCGCGTTCCTAGGCTCTGGTGCTGGAGGCTGTACTGTTTGCGCATCCGCAGAGCCTCGCAGGAGGTCTCCCCGGCGTTGCCCACGTCCGCCGGAGCTAGCTCCAAAAGTGCACGCAGGCAGGAGAGAAACTTGTTTACGTGAACCGTCAAATACTGTGCAAGTCATGATTGCTGCTCTTGGGCTGACTAGTCTTTGCTTGAAAAAGCTTGGCTGTCGCTGTTCTCCACGATTTCTGGCAAATCTTTCCTCGGCCCGGCAGCAAGCATTAAAATAGAGCAAGGGAACACTCATCTCCTGCAAACGAGGCTCCCCGCGGTGTGTGCATCTGCTCCAGCCTGAATGGGGTTCGGGATCCGGCGGAGGGAACTGTAGGCTATGGCAGCAGGTTAGGGCTGGTATTCGTAGCGCTTATCCAAAAAGAGCAAATTCCTGGGAAAAGCAGTTGATGACTTGTGTCCACCTTCTGGCCCCGGATTTTCTTACCTCATTTCACCATTGCTTCCCAGTTTCCATTACCAGTGCCAAATTTCTTTGGCATCAGCTGTCGTAATTCTTGTATTTGCCTGGATAATGGGAAAAGAAAAATCCTTATTGAGCTGAGTTCTGCTGTATAACCAAGCTATGTTTGTGCGTTTTGTAACCCAGAGCCAGTATTAATATGTATTAACATTTACCTGGAGTAATGTGGAGAGAACCAAGTTTGGTCGGCGGACTCACTGTACATTCGTGAGAAAAATATATGAATAGATGTTTGATAGCTAGTTACCTACACGATTGGTAAATGGAGTGGAGTGTGTATAAATACATGTGTGTTTGGGGAATAAGGATTGGGTGGGTAAATACGTATAGGGAGAGTGGGTTGAAAACCCCCAAATGGGGGAACTAACAATTGAGTTCCTGCTTGAGAGCCGGCGTTTGTTCAGCACTGTATGAAACACCGCGTACTTACTTGGTTTTGTCTTAGTCATCGTCTCTGGGAGCATAGGCCGTTGGGGCAGTCGGTGTTTAAGTCCTTGTTCCACCTCTTAGTAGCTGCTTCGGTTGGGCAAATGATATATTATCTCTGAGCTTCAGTGTCTCCATCCACAAAATGAAAATATTCTTAAGATTGTTCTCAAGTGAGGCTGTCTTAATACAGGCAGAGTACTGACTGGGGTGAGTGGGGCAGGCTTGTGGTCAGTCCTCGGCCATTATTAGCTTGGGTTTTGACTGAGAAATTTGATGGGATATGCTACCCCACGTCTTTAAGAGCTAGTCAACTCTCTCACCAATCCCTCTAATATGGATTTCATCCTTCACCAGTCTCTTCAAGCTCCTAAAATCACTCACCTTCAGGGACAATCCCAACTGCTTGCTGTGAAGAAATGAGGACTTTTTAAACTTTGTCCCTTTCAAAACAAATTCACCTGCATTCATACAAGATGACAGTTGATTCTATTTTGAGTCACATAGTATAAGACTAAAATCTAAATATATCTATGTCAATCTCTTTCCAATTGTTAAGCAGCTCATATATATGTAGATGCACTGAGGGATGTAAGAAACATTTTAAAAAGATAATTATGCCTGCCACAGAGAAGCCACAATCTGGTTAGGAATATAAGAAATAGATATTGGGAAAAGTTGTGAACAATGACACATGATACTAGTATGTAACTGGTAGTCGTAAGTGTAAATTTCAGTGCTGAGGATAATACAGTGTTATAAAAATGTGCCCCTTTTTAAAAATGCGAATTACTTATGACTGGTACATTCTCTGTAAGGCTGTGCAAAAACAATGCGGATTTTATAATAGTAACTTTTTAATGTAGAAAAAGCACTGGGGTGTTAGTTTTTTCTACTACTAACTACCTGCTCTGACCTAGGAGAAACACTTAAACCTGTCTGCTACAGATTTTTACTTGTAAGGGAAAAAATAAGGTAGTCCGATTAGATAATCTCTATGATCCCTTTCTGTAAAATACAGTGAATCTACTGGGAAATTTATGTTTGAAAATCAGTGAACACACTAGCCTCAATAATACACGTAATTTTCTTGTGTTAGGTAGTTTGGATTCTTGTCAGCGAAGAATAATTCAAAGTGGCTTACTAATATTGTGCAAGTTAAAAATACCAGTGCTATTTGAGCTAGAACACCATATGTGAGGAAACACAATAGGATAGAAATTGCTCATCCGAAATGTTATAGATGCAGAAAATTGTCAACACTTTTTTTCAAACCATAGGAAAATGCCAAAAATAATGAAGGTACAGTTGTATAACTTGAGAAGGAAGGAGAGTCCGGCTTCCTCTCAGTTCTTTCTTCAGTCATGCGATACTGGTGAGGAGCTCAAGAGTATGGCATCAAGCCAAATCTATCTCTACTTTTATTTTTAAAGATAGTTCATTTGTTTCATTTATATGTATTGTATAGGTTAAATGAGAAAACAGTTTATCCTGGCACATAGTAATCACTCATTAAAATTTGGCTGTTAGTTTTCTACCTGTTTTTATAATTAGTAGAGTAGACAGTTCATCAATTACATGTATTATCTTTTTTTGTCTTTATTTTATTACCTTAGACTAAAAAGATTTTATTTATTTAAGAGAGAGAGGAGCAGAGGGAGAAGGAGTCCCAACATGGGGCTCGGTTGGACAACCCTGAGATCATGACCTGAGCCAAAATCAAGAGTCAGGGGCTTTAACAGACTGAGCTACCCAAGGGCCCCTTAGACTAAGAATGCTTTCAAACCAAAATATACATTAATTTGAGGGCAATGGGAATGAGAAATGTTAGTGTTAGGTTTGCTTGTCTTTGAAAATTAATAGGTTCAAATGAATTACAGATAGGAAAGGAGCCCTGAGTTTTCCTCTGGTCTAAGTTTAAAACTAAGTGATTTATATTGTACTTTAAAGAGAGAGAGAGAGAGGATAAAACAAGTAGGTGGTGTTACATCTCTTAAAAGGTAAAAGTCTCTAGTATAAATCATGTAGATCATTCTAAGCAGATATATGCATGAATATGTTTATATTCATATAATGTATACATAAAAGTCTTAAATTTTATGAGCTCTCTTGAAATAACTAAAGCAATTACAGGCAGCCTGGTTACTCCAAAATCATGGTCAGAAATCATGAGTTTGGCTATTTACCCCATTGAAGGAAGAAACCTGTATTTTATGAGTTCGGAGCATTCTAGTCACCACTGTAATTTCATGACTCAAGGTTTATTTTCAAATAATCCACCTATGGTATCTTACATAGAAGTTGTATAAGCGAAGGATGAGTGAAGGTGGTCCTAGGCAGCTGTTAGTAAAGGGCCGTGTTGGTACTATCACGATTTCCTCAATTGAGTGGTCATGTAGTAAAGATTTATTGAATGAACAGCTATGGACATATTGCTTCTTAAGAAAGGAATGCAAAATGAAACATGGTTGAGGTGGTTACCATTCTCAAAAAGTTAGGAATCCCTAGTCTAAGCTAATTTTGGTGGTTTTCTGTCTTCTAGCATATTTTGGGGGCTGTTTTCCTTGTTTGCTATGAAGAATTCCAGAGATGTAGTAATGACTTGCAAGGAAGGGGATCACATCTTAGTATCTAATTATTGAGCAACCCAACATATATTCCACACCTTGTAAGTTCTGGCCTCTCCTCACTGGACCGTAAGATTTATAGTTGATTCATTTAAGGTTCTCAGCACCCAGGAACGTAGCTTGCAAACAACAGGTCTTATCAGTGAAATTATCAATGAAATTAACTCAGAAAAAATACCCAGAAAACACAAAATATATTGTACTACTTTGAGCTTTTCAGTGTTTTTAATGGACATAGGTAGTAATTATTTAACAACTTCCTTAGAGAATCTCCACAATTTAAAAATGGTAATTAAAACTACCTTCTAAACTAAGCAACTTAAGTTCTTCAATTCCTGCGAAATAAAATCTATCTTTGATCCCTTTGATGATACAACTATTCTCTGTACTTGGCCCTAGGAGAGGAGAACTCATGTTTACTGAAATTCAGGGTCAGAGCTGAGCTCAAGCCCTAGCTGCATTTTTTTTTTTTAAAGATTTTATTTATTTATTTGATAGAGATCACACAAGCAGGCAGAGAGGCAGGCAGAGAGGGGAGGGGAGAAGCAGGCTCCCTGACGAGCAGAGAGCCCGATGTGGGACTCGATCCCAGGACGCTGGGATCATGACCTGAGCCGAAGGCAGCCGCCTAACCCACTGAGCCACCCAGGCGTCCCCTTAGCTGCATTTTTAAAGCTTTCTGACTCTGCGTAAGTTATTTAAATTCTTTGAGCTTTAGATTTGGACTGTGTCTCTTATTAATCTTTAAAAAATAAATGAATGGTGCTCATGTCAGCAGCATGTATACTAAAAAATAAATGAATAAGATCCCAAAAGAATAGGGATGAAAGAACTTACCTTGTAGGGTTATTGGATCAAATAAGGCAAGTGTAAAGCACCTTGCATAAAGTGGGCACCCAAAAGGTATCATTTCCCCGAAGCCCTGCCCTAGCCTTACTCCTTGGTGGAAGCTCACCCAGCTGGAAAGTGAAACAGCAAGGATTTGTTTTTAGATGTCTTTTTTACACTCACCGCCTCTGCCTAATGTTTCTCTACCTCTTGTTTAAATCATGCCAATAAAAATGGAACATAAAATTCAAAATAGGGTCTTCCTAGTGTCACTATGGTGTGAGAATGGGTAAAAATAACTAGAAAGACTAAACCCAGCAGATATTTCAGGAGTGAACGCCTTCAAAACAGGAAGGCTCCAATAGGGGAGGAGAACATAATAGCCATCAGAGATGGGGGCAGGGGTGTAAAAAGTGAATGTTTGCACCATCTACTTGTAAACTGTCACCATACACAGTGCATCATCACCAACAATGCTCTGATGTTCGAGCTGATATCGAGGGCCACTGTTGGTAAAACAGAAACGGTAGCAATCCAAAAATAAGCACATACTCTCTGGTTGCCGCAGCTCCTGGTGCCACACTGTCAGCCTTTAGCGATGAGCTGCTGAGTGATCTTTTTTTTTCCTTCTTTTTAAGATTTTTATTTATTTGATGGAGAGAGACACAGCAAGAGAGGGAACACAAGCAGGGGTAGTGGGAGAGGGAGAAGCAGGCTTCCCGCTGAGCAGGGAGCCCGATGCCAGGCTCTATCCCAGGACTCTATGATCCCGACCAGAGCAACCCAGGTGCCCCGTGATGATCATTATTTTTATATGGATGGGTAGACCTATGATAAATTTAAAAATGCTTTTCTTCTTTAGTACATGTGAAGAATTAGGAGAGAAGCTCCCACTTAAAGAAAAATGAGGGGTTTGACCTAGAAGTTAGAATATACCTTAAAAAAAATCACAGGTGAGATTTTTAAATAGAAAAGTACAACACTTTTAATAAGGGGAAGTTTACCTCAACTACCTCCTAGGCCCATCTTTTCAGTCTGACACAGCAAATCAACATTTCACAAGTCATTTCCTTTATCATTCTAACCTATCCCCTTTCCCTTATGTAATTATATATTAGTATTATATGCTCCAAATTATAGTTAAATATTTTGGTGTTTATAAGCTTTTCAAGAGTTTGGAAACTTAGCCATGCCTTTTTTTTTTTTTTTTTTT
>RCUC01156410.1:0-55192 GCA_003697995.1 Taxidea taxus jeffersonii
TACGGTTGGTCCAGCCATGGAGCCCTTCAGGGCGAACCTGGCTTGGCAGCCGGGTGAAGCAGGGTCTGGAGGGGTTCACCAGTCCTCCTGACTCGTTACCCTCCTGCAACAGGTAGATCAGATAACACAGGGGGAGCCCGGCCCAGGATGAGGAGTGGTTGGCTGGATTGGACCAGGGGTCTGTGGACTTCCTTCTTAGCAGATATTCTTTGGCTTCTTAATAATAAGGTGATTAACAATTTAAATTTGACTCACGCTGAACTTTATTTTATTTATTTATTTTTTAAGATTTTTGTTTATTTATTTATTTGACAGACAGAGATCACAAGTAGGCAGAGAGGCAGGCAGAGAGATAGGAGGAAGCAGGCTTCCCGCCGAGCAGAGAACCCAACTCGGGGCTCAAGCCCAGGACCCTGGGATCATGACCCGAGCCGAAGGAGAGGCTTTAACCCACTGAGCCACCCAGGTGCCCCCTGAACTTTATTTTAAACCTTTAGCAATATTCACTTACACTTCCAGTTGGAGTGAGAGTCCCAGAAAAGGAAAACAAACTCTAGGCATATTTTGGTTCAGTGAGAGGTCATTTATAGTACAATCTTTCTTATTTGCTAACTGTGTGCTTTACTGTGTGCTAACTGTGTAAGTATATCCTCCCTAGTTATGCCACTACCTTCTTTTGTAAAGGTGGGGACTGCTGGATGGGGCCAGGAGAGAAGCAGAAGCAGTTCCGTGTGGCAGACTGTAGAGGAAACACTGCTGTCAGGAGCTTGGAGCTAGAGAAATTGGTGTGTGTGTGTGTGTGTGTGTCTCAGTGTGTGTGTGTCTCTGTGTGTGTGTGTCTGTGTGTAGAGGCATGGATCAGCTCCTTTCCAGAAGGAGCCACACTGGGCTAGCTCTGGAGACAACTCCCGTAGGCCTTTATTATGCTCCATGATTGAGAACATGACATTGTCATCCGTTGTTTTTTCAGGAAGTTATTGAGCCCGGAGAGGAGAGGAATGCTTTCCTGGTGGGGGCAAAGGCAGAGTCGTCTGATTTTTTGAAAGACCACTGAACCTGAAACACAGCTTGGGAAAGTGAGAGCCGAGGAAACGTGACCAGGATGTGCAAACTGGTGGGGCAGAGCAGCTGAGCTAACTGTGGGGCTCGGAGGCAGCCAGAACGACGTGCACAAAGTTTACCTGCTTTGTTGAACAGGTGTCATCTCTGACATACATCACTAAGCACCAAGCTGAGACAAAGGCAACTTCCTCCTTCTCGTGGCGTTGCTGTTTGCTCTCGACATCAGAGCGCTCGGAAGCTGGCACAGTGAGAGGAGGGATGTGGCCATGATCCGGCTCAACAGGGCTCAGGCCCCAGAGACCTTCAGCTGGAAGCACCATCTAACAAAGGGTGAGTCCTGGTGCCCTGGGCTCCCCCAGCTCCGCCTTCTAGTGTCCTCTTCCCTAAGTTAGGCAACATGGCTTTCTCCAGGAGCAAGTCCTGGGGACATGAACTGCCTGGGACTGTTCCAACTCTTTCTTCCAGCCATGACATTGGGAAAGGCTGTGAGAATAACTCACCCAGCCACTCTTGGTCAGAGCTATGGAAGAAGAAAGAAGAGCCTGAAAAATCTTGTGTTACACATTCAACTCCCTTTAAGTAGATGATGAAATTCAAATCTCTGGTTCACATAGATCATAATGCCTATCGGAGGCACCAAGTTTACTTTGCAAAAGAATTCACAGTAAGATTCTTTTTCAAAGTGAGCTTCCTTGGTGAATTTTTAAAATTTAAATGTACAAGAATCCAGTTTGCATTTAGCTTTCAGAAATATGTATGTTGATTTAAGGGAGGGACATTAGAAATTAAAGATATTAATAGATTGCTAAATTTTTTAAAAACGTCTTTATAAATTTACATATAGAATGATGAAATGGGGACACCTGGGTGGCTCAATTGGTTAAGCATCTACCTTCAGGTCAGGTCATGATCCCAGGGTCCTGGGATTGAGCCCCCAAACAGGCTCCTTGCTCAGTAGGGAGCCTGCTTCTCCATTTGCCTGCTGCTTCCCCTGCTTGTGAGCTCTCTCTCTTTCTCTCTGACAAATAAATGAAATCTTTAAGAAAAAAAAAAAAAGAATGGTGAAATGTCTTGGTGTTCAGTTCTGAGTTTTGAGTCATGCAATAACCATCACGATCAAGGTACAGAATGGTTCCATCGCTCCCCCCAGATTCCCTTCTGCTGCCTTTTTGTCATCAACTTCTTCCTCCACCCCTAACCTTTGACACACTGTTCTTCATCTCTATAATTTTGCCTTTTCCAGAATGTCATATAAACTGTAAACTAGTGTCTATTGTATGGATGTAGCACAGTTCATGTATCCACTCACCTGTTGAAGGACATTTGGATGCCTTCTAGTTTTTGGTGATTATGAATAAAACCACTCTAAACTTTATTTCTATATAATCATAAGTTTTCATTTCCTAGGGTAAATATTTAGGAGCAGGATTGCTGGGTTATATAGTATATGTGTGTTCGACTTTATAAGAAACTGTTGACTTGTTCTCCCAAGGAGCTGCATCATTTCTATCCCCACTAACTCCATTCGCACTGAATGATATAAAATGATTTTTGCTACCAATGATCATACATATTTTTAAGAACTTATGACAAGAAAAGTAGTCTGTTATTTTCATCTAGATTTTATCTGCTGCTCTTCCTGTTTTTTCATTCCCTTCTAGATTTCCCTTCAATCTTGCTTCCTTTCAGCTGGAGAATTACCTTTAACATTTCTTTTAGAGCAGATCCTCTGGTGACAAACTTAGTTTTTCTTCCTTTGAGAATGACTCTGTTTTGCCTTGAGGACTATATTCAATGGATGTCAAGCTTGGTTGACAGTTCTTTTTAAGCATTTCTCTGTTCTGGTGTTTTCTGCTCTCTTGGATTGGGACCCCTCCGAAGGTTAATCAATTCCTGTTGTGGGAATTCCTCTCCAGTTCCATACTTGCCTGTAAACCATGGGACTCTGACCTTGCTCCTTTTAGAAACTTTGCACACCAACTAACACGTCCTTGTCTCACAGCCCTGTGTTGCTGGTCAGATCCCAGCTGGAGGCTTCTCTGACCACCTCGCTGCTCCAGTGCTCTTATGCCTGTAGTGTTTGGAGCTTTATCTCCATGACCCAAACTTCAACTGCATCTCTCACTCCTGAAGATTTCCACAGTGCCCTTCTAACCCACTGAGCCACCCAGGTGCCCCTCCACAGTGCCCTTCTAGAACACATGCTTCTATATCCTCAGTCTCTTCTCACAATGTTCCTTTTACCTTCTCATCTTTTTTTTAAAGATTTTATTTATTTATTTGACAGATTGAGAGAGATCACAAGTAGGCAGAGAGGCAGGCAGAGAGAGAGGAAGGGAAGTAGGCTCCGCCAAGCAGAGAGCGCAACTCAGGCCTCGATCCTAGGACCCTGAGATCATGACCTGAGCTGAAGGCAGAGAGGCTTAACCCACTGAGCCACCCAGGTGCCCGTTCTTAACCTGAGAACCTTATGCTCCTACCATCCTCCCCAGAGGAAGTTGCTCATTCATTCATTTCCTTCCTCTCCCTCTCCACCTACAGTCTCTAAGAAGACAATATTGTCTCCCACTCCACAGATACATGAACCATCATAGGAGAAGTCCTTCAACTCTCTGCCTTCCCATTTCCACTTCTCTGAACCCATTTGTCCTTCCCGATTATCCTAAGGGAAAGAAGACTTCTCTCCTTCTAAGGTGAGGTTCCATTGTCTGTGCATTTGATTCCACCTTTTTTGCCTTCTCCTTTCTAGCCAATGGAATAAAATGGGGGATGAAAGCAAAACAATAAACGTTCTTTAAAAGAAGACAAAATTACCATATTAACAAAAACAATGCAAACATAATGGCTTCCCTATGAATTCAAGAAAATCAGCTAAAAAACCAATGGAAGAAATGAGTCAATTAAAATATGAAATTGTTCCCAAAGCACCAATTTTTAAAAGCCAGATCAACATAACAGAATAGGAAGCCCACAAATAAACCCAAGTCTGAATAAACATTTCATATATAATAATAGCAGAATTGCACACCAGGACATAAGGGAAGTATTAGCTAACGAGAGATCCTAGGATACTTGGAAATTTTCATAGAAAGGGAAAAATTAAATTCTTAAATTGTAAGGCATCACTCTTCATGTCATATACCAAAATAAAATCAGATGACTTAAATAATTCAATGTAAAAGATGAAACCAAAAAACAACTAAACAAAGAGCATAACAAACACCATGGATTTTTTTTTAACAAAAGTTGAAATTACAAGCAAAAGATGGATAGAGTTGATATTGTTAGGAGTTTGGGAACTCTATGTTACCTTTGCAACTTTTCTATAAATCTAAAATGATTCCAAAATAAAAAGTCACACACGGACTCATACAACATATGTCAGAATTACAAACCTATGTATATCCTTTTCCACCTCTGGGAACTTGTTCTTCAGATACACTTGCACCTGTGCAAAGTGACCCTTCTGACAAGCTCCTCCTGGACCCATTCTTGCCAAGTTATGTGTAATAGCAAGATATTTTATACAACTTACATGACAATTACAAGAAACTGTTTTAAAATAATAAGGAAACTTCTGATATGGAAGCGTGAGAGATACCCACTTTTTTTTTTAAAGATCTTATTTATTTAGGGGCGCCTGGGTGGCTCAGTGGGTTAAGCCTCTGCCTTTGGCTGGGGTCGTGATCTCGGGGTCCTGGGATCTAGCCTCACGTCGGGCTCTCTGCTCAGCGGGGAGCCTGCTCCCCACCCCTGCCTGCCTCTCTGCCTACTTGTGATCTCTGTCAAATAAATAAATAAATCTTTACAAAAAAGATCTTATTTATTTATTTGACAGACAGAGATCACAAGTAGGCAGAGAGACAGGCAGGCAGGGGGGGTGGGGGGAGCAGGCTCACTGCCAAGCAGAGAGCTCGATGCAGGGCTCGATCCCAGGACCCTGAGACCATGACCTGAGCTGAAGGCAGAGACTTAACCCACTGAGCCACCCAGGTGCCCCTTGACACACACTTTTTAAGTAAAAATCTTTTTAATTAAAAAAGCACAGAAGTAAAATAAACAAAAACAAAACAATTATATAATATGTTACTTTTGAATACAGGAGGGAGGTGAAATATATATTTCTATTGTTTGTCTATGTGAGAAAAGATGCTAGAAGGATACACAGAATACCAAGGACAAGGGTACTGTGAATGGGCAACAAGTGGGGGCCAGATGGGGAGGTGGTGGGGGGACTTTAACATGTATCAACTAAGAAGTTACATCTGTAGTATCCCAACAATGTGGATGCAGTATCTATTAGAAATAGCCTCCAGCCAGAAAAATACACCAAAATGCCACAAACAGTGTTAAACACCCAAAGAGTATGGCCCTAATGGCATGGTTTCAGACCTCCTCCGGTGCCTCTGTCAGGGGCATACATGAAAGAAAGGTTTTTAAGTCCTGGGATGCTCCCTTAGAACTCAGAACCTCTGATCACATCAACACCCATTTACTCTGCCTTCCAGAAGGTTCTGTTTTCACTTCTGCATCAGGCTGATTATTCCAGATGCTATTAGGACCAATATCAATGAAATTCCTCTCCAAAACATAGCAGATGAGTGCTCCCACAATGAGCAAGCTGTCTACTTCTCTCTCCACTGTCTAAGAAACCACTCACCATGTAAGCAGCCAGGAGTGGGATTTCCAGCTGTCCAGATGTGAACATATCCTCTTTGTAAACTCAGTAAATCCAGTCATACACACATGCACCAGTGTTTCCCAAGAACTACCAGCTGGTGCTGAGAGTGTCCAGCAGAGTCATGCTATTTGTAACAAATCAGTATTTCTTTGATTTAATCTCTTCAAAGTCCTGACTCTCCTAACCCCTCATGCCTGTGTTTAGTCCTTCAGAGTTCCTGGGATCTTATACAGCTCAAGAATGGCCAATCTGGCCTTGCTCATCTCGTCCTCCTCCTCAGTGGTCCTGACCTCATCAAGCAGCTTCCCTTGTCTCTGCAAGAATACCTCCTCCCCAGTGTCCTGTTATGATTCCAGGTCCCCAAACCCTGAGGGGCTCCCAATCATCTCTGCATTCTTATGGCCTTGCTGCACTTGCATTCTGTGCTCCAACAGGTGAATGCAAGTGTGGAAGCTACCTTGTACCTTTACAACCTCAAACTTGACGGGACTACAAAGCTCTGTGCTCCATGGGGCGCTAAGACAGACAACCCTAGGATCCCAGCGTCAACCGCTAGAGATGATCAAGAGAACAATCCTAACACATGCCTTGCTGCACTTAAATATGCCCTCCAGCTACTTCCCCCAGACAGTGCTCTAATCTTTGCCTCCCCATGCCCCTGCTCTGATGATTTGCCTTCTAGGTGAGTCACAGGGCAGTTCTTGTTATAGGTTTAAGAGTCTTTGTCCTGAGGGCTGGGATCAGACTCGGGAGTCATTTGCCAGCTGCCCATGGGTGTCTGGAGATCACCGGATTTACAGCGACAGCATGACTTAGACCGTCCCTCCACATGCCCAGTGCGCGTGCACGTGTGCACACACACACACACACGCACACACACACACATGAATGTACCAGTTATATACTCACTTATGTATTTACAAAAATACAAACAGTTTCCAACAGCATTTACATGCATTAATGCATGATATATCACTAACATCTAGAATATCTCATTTTTTCCTCCTTACTGCTTATCTTTAGATTTAGAGCTGAATTGAGACATGTGCTCATCCAAAGCAGGCCAGTGAATTGACATCCCTTTAAGCGATTATTCTTTAAATGTTCAACCTGTATTTAAGGCCCTAAATTCATGTTCTGAAGCCTCATGTGTGCTCTTACTCAGCAGATCAGGAAATCCTCATGTCAAGGCTGGGATGTGCTTGGAATTAAGTATATTTTCTGCAATGGAATATCTCAGTATTATCCCTAGTATCACTATAATATGATAATCTTACAAATGTCTCTACTCTCTGCTTTTTCAAGTCACATTCATCCCTCGGGGCCCAACCAAAGTGTACTTAAAAGAAATAATACTGAACATCTACTCTGTGGCACTGGCTAGGCCTGGGGAAAGGCAACCAGGAGAGGTAGCCATTCCTGACCTCAAACCTAGGGATAGGGCAGGGGGGACGTAAAGAAGTACATAAAGAATTAGAATATAATGTTTTAGAATACAAGAATGAGATGTATATAGTGGCCATATCATGTATTGTCCTAATCTGGACATTTTTGGAGAACAAAAAGAGGAAATTCTTTTTTTCTTTTTAAAGATTTTATTTATTTATTTGACAAAGAGAGATCACAAGTAGGCAGAGAGGCAGGCAGAGAGAGAGGAGGAAGCAGGCTCCCTGCCGAGCAGAGAGCCCAATGCAGGACTCGATCCCAGGACCCTGAGATCATGACCTGAGCCGAAGGCAGAGGCTTAACCCACTGAGCCACCCAGGCACCCCAAAAAGAGGAAATTCTTAATAAATTGCCAGGGAGGGCACCTGGGTGGCTCAGTCCATTAAGCGTCCAACCCTCGGTTTTGGCCCAGGTCTCAGGGTCGGGATATCCAGCCCTGTGTCGGCCTCCTTGCTGGAGCCTGCTTAATATTCTCTCTCTCCCTCTCCTCTACCCCCCATAAACAAACAAACAAACAGGAACATCAGACATAAACCAGGACTGTCCAAGCAAACAGGAACACAGAGTCATCCTATTAATTAACAAAGTGACACATGAACTTGGGAAACAGAGCATAAATTTAGATTAAGAAGATGGCAGGAAAGCCAACTAAAGAACTGTAACATTTACACTGGAATTGGGCTAGAAAATTGGCAGCAAGCTTGGGCCTTTCTGGGGGGAGGCGGCACAGCAGGGACATTTGGGGTGAATTCCCGGAACAGGTCTAATGAATATCGCAGAGGTCTGAGTGCAGGGTGTAAGGTAGAGCACATGACAGGTGACTCAGGAAAACCAAACCAGGTCCTGGGGGCCTAGTCCTGCAGGATTTAAAATAGTCACTAACAGGAAACCGCCAGAGATAATTGAGCATGAGCAGGAGCGGATCAGTAAGGTTGGGTCAGAAATCTGTTGGAGAAGCTGAAGGCTGGAGTCCGAGAAGCCAGTTGGGACGCCTCTTATAGCGTCAGTTGTGTACAGCTGGGAAAGGGAAAAGGGTGGAATTCGGGCCTAGACCAGAAGCCTTGGCTCAGCTGACTGTGAGGAAAGAGGGGAGAGGTCCCCGGACTGCGGGATCAGCTTCGTGCTGCCGTTAGTTGAGGTGGTGAGCGTCGGAGGAGCCGGGTGTAGAGGCCGGCGGAGGGGTGAGCTTGTGCCTTGGTCTAGGTACGCTGAGCTCCGGGGCGCAGGTGGTGTCTGTGCAGAGATACACCACGGGCCCCACTGCCACCCTGGGGTGGGCAGGGGGCCCTGCTGGGAGCCACCCTCTAGCGGCATGCCGAGAGAGCGGTGCAGCCCAGCCCCAGAGCCTTCCTTTTCGGTGGTTGCACAAACCAGCGGTGTGAGGATGAGAGGGAAAGACAACCATGAAGACAGGTCCCACTGCTGGGAGTTCCTGCGGGCCCTGGGCATTGGGGCCGCGCAGAGAGGAGGCAGGGCCACTGTGACAGATGGGCGGCCACTGACCCGACTCCGTGTGGAGCAGATACTGAGGGCTGCTGAGGAAACTCACTCTGCATCCACCCCCATCTGGGCTCCTTCCGTCACCAAGACAGGGACACCACGGGCATCAGCATCAAGGGCAGAAATTCTTGGACTTCCCTCATGCTCTGTGCCAAGAATCAAGGAAATCTGGTGGATTGGAGGCCTGGGCAGCATTGTAGGCCTGAGACTGGCAGGAAAGCCTAGGGATGCCCTCCTCTCCCAGACCCAGCTTGTCCCTGAAATGATGAAAGGTGAGACCTCTGTGTTCCCAAGGGTGAGGCAGAGGCCTCACTATTTGCTGTGTAGACTGACTGTCTCTGAGTTGGGCCAAGGTCTGTTGGGTGGGTGAAGTGACATCACTAGTGGTGTCTAGGGCCAAGGGTACAGCTCAGAGGTCATACAGTGGATGTTTTGTTCTCTGAGATGCACAGGTAAGTGGGTCCCTGTCCTTCCGAGTGAGACAGCAAATCTCTAACCTACTGGCTCCAGACGCTAATGTCTCCTTCATGTCTACATGAGAGGAGACTATGGTCTCCTGGAAAACCACCAAGTTAGAACCAAAACTTGGTCTGGAGACCTTGTGTCTTAGCTCAGGTGTCATAATCAAACAAGACAAGTGGCTTAAACAGTTAAATATTTATTTCCCCACAGTTCTGGAGGCTGAGAAGTCCAAGATCAAGGTGGTAGCCGATTCAGTTCCTGGTGTGGCCCACTTCTTGGCTTGCAGATGACCACCTTCCCTCTGTGTCCTCATGTGGCAGAGGAGAGAGTGGGAGAGAGAGTGCTCTGCTGGTCTTCCTCTTCTTAAAAGGGCAATAATCTGAGCATGGGCTCCACTTGCATGACATTATTGAATCCTCGTTACCTTCCAAAAGTCCCACCTCCAGCTACCATCACACTGGAGGTTAGGGCTACAGCGTATGATTTTGGGAGTACACAAACATTGAGTCCATAACACCTTGGAACTCCTTGCTCTGCGAGATAGCAGTGGTGATGGCTGTGGGGAGTGTTAGCATTTCCTCTGTGTAGTTTCTCTTTAAAAAAAAAAAAGAACCCTAAACAGTATAATCAAGATTAATCCCTATCTTAAGTGTGTCTCTTAATTGCACCAGAACACACTTTAAAATGGGCAAGTCTTATCCCTGGAATGTACGTTTAGGATTAGGATCAATTTTAGACATGTCATTTCTTTAACTAAAGTGAAGGGAAAACAAATTTTATTTGATCTTCCATAAGATCTTTCCTCAGCACCTTTTACTTCTCTTGCCATCAAATTCTTACCATGGTTGGGAAAAAACACTGTTAAATACAAGGCGAATTCTTTACGTCTTTGCTCAGAGATTAGCAGTCTCTGGGAGACGGGAGCTTTCGGTGACTCAGTGCGGCCAGTACTAGATGTGAGCCCTAGAAAAGTTGCTACACTTTCTACTCCTTCATATCTCCAGTTATGGGTCATCTCTGTTACTGAAAATCATGGCTATAAAGTACACTTGAAATTGATAACAGATGTTCACATTAACAAGTGGCAGGAACTAGATCTTTAAGAATCAAACTAAAAATCTTAAAAATAAGTTTATCTTATTTTGCATATAAAACACATTTATTTAAGTTAAAACCATGTTGTATTCTGAGCATGAATAAAAAGAATGACCTAAGTATTCATTCTCTCTTGGAGTGTGTGATTTTTCTGAAAAATGTATAGGCTGGCAGAATACAATGGCCTCTAGTTCTTGTTTGAGTTTCATCCTACAAACCAGAACATTTTTGCAAAAATAATCAAGAACTTTATTAATTTTTTCTAGGGCTTCTCTTAATTCAAGGATACTCAGAATTTTTTTTTTTTTTTTAAGAGAGAGAGCTTGCATGCACATAAGTGCTGGGGTGGGGTAGGCGTTGGGGGGAGAGGGAGAATCCTAAGCAGGGTCCACACCCAGTGCCCAGTGTGTAGGGTTTGATCTCAACACTCATGAGATCATGTCCGAGCAGAAATCAAGAGTCTGTGTTTTAACCCACTGAGCCACCCAGGTGCTCCTGGACCATTCTTTTCTGTAGTAAATTTTTAGTCACTATTCTTACAATTTTTCTCTTCCATTAACCATTTTATTTCTAACAGTTCTTTGTTTACCAATGGCCTTGCCTGAGGTTGAACAGTTCTTCCATGTAAACTTGATTTACTTTGTGAATTCTTTCGGTAAGGGATGCAATTTTATTTGGTAACCAGTTGGCATTATGTGGATGTTTTTAACGACCAAAAAAAATGTTGACCCAAAGGATAAGATAAACACTGTGCCAAGTGAGAAGGGATGTTTGGTCACTAGTTTTTA
Source organism: Taxidea taxus jeffersonii (assembly GCA_003697995.1). Classification (NCBI taxonomy): domain Eukaryota; kingdom Metazoa; phylum Chordata; class Mammalia; order Carnivora; family Mustelidae; genus Taxidea; species Taxidea taxus. Next base: position 11,035 of record RCUC01156410.1, read on the forward strand.
AGTGGAAATTCATTTAGTGAACATTTTCTTATTAAAACAGCTCTCTCTTCCTTACACGTTATCAGAGCTTAGACTCCTGGATCATTTATATTGGGATAATGAGGATCCCCTTTATATTTTAGGATCTGAAGCACGACACTGCCATCCTCCTTAAATGGAGATGGTTAAGAAGGATTTTTTTAAGCAAAGAAAGTATTAAATTTTAACTATTTAACATTTTTCTAAGATCAAATGATAAGTGATCGTGAATGTAAATTTGAATGTAAACTCCTTGAGAAATGTTTCCATCTCGATAAATCCAGAGGCAAAAACATGCAAATTCTTTTTTTTTTTTTTTAAGATTTTTTATTTATTTAGTTGACAGACAGAGATCACAAGTAGGCAGAGAGGCAGGCAGAGAGAGAGGAGGAAGCAGGCTCCCTGCTGAGCAGAGAGCCTGATATGGGGCTCGATCCCAGGACCCTGAGACCATGACCTGAGCCAAAGGCAGAGGCTTAATCCACTGAGCCACCCAGGTGCCCCAAAACATGCAAATTCTTAACATAGGCAAGACATTCAACAAATGGTTCATTGAATTTTCATGAAGGTGGAAGCATGCATAGGGCTTCTCCAACTAATTAGCTATGACATTGTCTTGATAGTCTTTTAATGTCTCAAAATCTCCACTGCCAAGTGGACAAATGCGAGTCGGGCACCTCCAAGACTCACGTAGAGCTCTAACAGTTCCTGATCCTGTTCTGTCTTATCCTAAATCACTTTTTACCCAATTTTCTGGTTAAGTCATAATGTTTGTGATTTGGAAGGAATCTTAGAAATATTAGCAGGCCAGGGAATTAACAACATTTGAGTGGACATTTATTACCTGGTTTATTTTTTTTTTAAACTTGATTTGAGAGAAGCAAATGATATTTCTGTTGCATGAAATTTGAATTTCAAAACTAGACACTGCAGTTATAAATCAAAAGATCCTAACTAAAGCAAATTATTGTGCCTCGAGTGGAGAACAGCTCTGACACCACTTCATGGAAAGAGAATGCCACCCACCCAGGATCAAGGAGGTTGTGCTTTTCATCGAGTGGGGAAATTTGGCACATATATGCATATCTAAGTGCACATTTTAAGAATTTTCCAGTACAAACATTCGTTGCTGCTTGCTTATCTCAGCAGCCATTTGTTCCCGGAGAATGGCGGACTTAGTATCCTCTAGCTGCGGAGTGTTTTAGTATGTGCCCAAATGTTCAGGCTTAACTTGGAATTTGTTTTGGCCAGGACTCTACAGAGGTGTCCAGCTGTACCCAAGTAGGGGTGTAAATAGGGATAAAGCTTTGCAAAACCTCTCATAACCTAGTCTATTTGAAGGTTTGGTTGCATCACAGCTGATGGGCCAAGAATCCTTGTCTCCCACATGCTCAGTGGGAGTTACTGGTGGCGAGAACATTTCCCTGATGCTTTTTACTCAGCCATTGGGTCCCTGGAAGAGAGGGTCTTGTTTTTTGGGTAGTTTCTCATACTTTGGATATAGTACCTTGAAGCACTTTTGAAGGCCAAGATTCTAGAGGCTCTATTTTTTTCTCCTTTGTAAATACTTTATAAATTCCATTTAGCGCTTGCGCTTGGAAACTATACATGGTTTCATCTAGTTTGAAGCTACATCAGCTGTGTAGCTCTTGTCTCCTTCCACTGAGATCTACAACTCTTCCAGGGCAGGAACTGGATTTTCTAGTAGGTACTGTACCCATAGCCCTTCTCAAGTCTATATGGATAGTCTTGTCAGGGTGGGAACGTGGGGCATTTTTTTCTTTTTCTTGAATTTTCCAAGATTAAAATGTGTTTTATTTATATTTATTTATTTTAAAGATTTTATTTATTTATTTGACAGACAGAGATCACAGGTAGGCAGAGAGGCAGGCAGAGAGAGGAGGAAGCAGACCCCTTGCTGAGCAGAGAGCCCGATTCGGGGCTCGATCCCAGGACCCCGGGATCATGACCGGAGCCGAAGGCAGAGGCCCCAACCCACTGAGCCACCCAGGTGCCCCAGTGTTTTATTTATATTTATACAAAGACAAATTAAATGTGTTAAATATTCATGTAGAATTGTTCCATTGGATTTGATCATTTTGGTATCCTCTCCCTCACATAGCCCTACATTAGCTGTATAAGAGCTACATAGCAGACTTATTGACCTGTCCCAGAATTTTGCGGAAGTGTCACTCACAAGTAAATACTCTCCTTTTTCATTCTAAATTATTTTGCTGTCAGAAAGCATCCAATGAAACTACTCTTTTGGAAGTGCTTGAGTCCTTGACTCCCTCAATCATATTTCTCTTGTTTTTTCCTCAATCATATTTCTTCAGGTGTTTTTAAGTACCTAAATGCCTACAGGAAATTGTAAAAAAAAAAATTACAAAGGCACGTTTCGCCAAGACACTAAAAACATGTAATATAACACATGATGTGAATGAACATAGAAAGAGAAAAGAGAAGTCAAAATACAAATCTTAAGCCCAATCTATAAACTATTTGTGTCACATATGAGTAGAGATCAGAGAAATTTTGAGTTCTTCCCCCGAGCAAGAACATTTCGGGAAGAGCATAGAGACAAAGGCCATGGCAGTCTGTGGTCTACTCTTCGTGGGATTGAAGAGAAACCATCAGACCTTCTCAGGAAAATCTTTGGGAATTTGTGGGATTTCAGACATTGTGGAGGGAAGATTAGTAAATTTTGGAGAGAGAGAGGATGACACTCCAAGCTTGTGATACAGCTTTGAAGAGAGCACAAGTATCCCTAAATCAATAAACAATTCAAGCACTTCTGGAACTCCACAACACACTAATGTCATTCTTTCTGCCAACACTCATTTAGAAGCAGTCATGTGCCTGCCTCTGTCTAGGCACTTGGGTCCCTTCCCCAAACTACACTTGTGTGAAGGTGGTGTCAGTGGTCCCACAATAGAGACAAAGATGGTTGTATGGGAGGCACAGAGACGTATATGACCTGGCCTTCCCCTCAGGGAGCTTCAGGACGGTAAAGATCACAACATTTACACATAGGAAACAGCTGCTAAATAAGATATACTACAATCGGCATCAGCTTTCCAAAACTCAAAGGTTGAGTCATTCTGGAGGGTCCATTCAGTTTTCTGGAAATCTGGGAGCTGTCCCTTAGAAGACAAGAAAGTAGTATTAATGGGATTAGTAATCGTATTTAGCTCCCAAATACCAGTTCCCTCAGGACCTATTGGAAGTATGTGTACAGAACAGTTCATTTTCTACAATAAAAATAATTTGTTTTTATTGTACCCATATTCTATGGTTTTTCTAGCTCTTCCCTTGTAGTTGGTTTATCAGGACCTTTTAATGTGCTGATGATTACCCAGTATGGCTCTGAGAACCAATTAACTAATCTTATTGGGCTTGGATGTAAAATTCCTTAGGAGTTAACCCTAAGGAAGCCAATGGGGTTCTTCTTTCAGAAAAATTCCCCAATCTTTGACTATACGACTCAGACCCCCCCTCTTCCTCCCTGTTTCAAAGCTTTTTATCTGATCCTTGATTTTATTCAGGAGGATTGAGAACTCAAGAGAGCTGAGTGCTAGATGGGTGAGATATTGTTGTTATATTAAGTCTAAGTAACTGAATGTGATTGGGCATTAAAATATTACAGACATGATTTTGGAAGCTATAAATAGAAAGCAGATCAACGGTTCAAAGCAAAGCTGTGAGAAAAAGTAGTAATTCTGTAGAAGTCTTTCCTCAGGGGAATGAGGACTCAGATTTTATTGGAAATGCTTTAGCAATTCTCGATCTTCATTTTTTTTTTAAGGATGATATTAAAGCCAAGAATGTTGAGCAACTTGTTCACTTCTTCAAGCTCACACAAGAAGAAGTTCTAAAATCCGGTCATTTGACTCCTTAGTCCAGTCCTTGACATACTTATGGTCCCCAATAAATGAATAAATGTTTTCTGACTAAACCAAAGAGAGTCTCAGGCCCAGCCAAAGAGGCCCAGCCTTAGACCTTCACTCACTTGACAAAAGCAAGAAAGGAAGGAGGAGCCTGGAAGTCCACGATTCACCTTTTCTCAGAGACTCTCCATGGAGTAAATCCATGACTGACTCCCATTTCTGGTGGTGGCAGGCCAGGGCATTTGGATCAGCCACCCAGAGTTGACGTCGTGCTAAGGTGTTACTAGGCTAAACAAAAAAGGGAAAGAGGAGACTTAGAGAAAGGAGAGGATTATAAAAGCTGCTTTTGCCATGAGGGTATTTACTGATTTGAGCTGAAAAAATGTTTAAATCAGCTTCACTGAGGTATTTCATTACATACATTACATACATTAAATGAGATCCCCCATTTTAAGTGTACCGTTCGATAAATTTTGATAAACATCCCACAGCTACTTCCACTATTAAGAAATGTAACATTTGACCAATCATTATTTTGTGCACCAGAAACTAATATAACACTATATGTTCATTATACTTCAATTTAAAAAAAAAAGTAACATTTCCACTAGACCCCAAAGTTTCTTTCTGCGAATTTTCAGTGCATCCCCTCCTTCCATCCCAGCCCCAGACAATCACCGATCAGTTTCTTGCCTCTCCAGTTTTGCCTTTTCTAGAATTTCACATACATGGAATCATATAGTACAGTCTCGTGTCTGGCTTCTTTCACTAATGTGTTAATACAGTGACTTACATGCATTGATTTTTCAAATGTTAAACTGACATCCCATTCCTGGGGTAAACAACACTGGCTCATCATTTATTAGTATCTTATTGATGGTTTTGATCTGTTAATATTTTGTTAAGTATTTTAGATCTATGTTCATGAGGAATGTTGTTCTGCAGTTTCCTTGTAATGTAATGTAATATAATGTTTTGGAATGTTCTTGCCTTGTCTTGATAGCAGGGTGATGTTGGCCTCATAGCATTTTGAATAAGGAAGTGTTTCCTTCTCTTCCATTTTCTAGAAAAGTCTGTTTAGACTTGGCCTTTTTCTTCTTTAAATGTTTCATAGAATTCAGTGAGATCCTCTGGGCCTGGAGTTTTCTTTGTGAGAAGGATTTTGACAATGAATTAAGTTTATTTAATAGATGTAAGGCTACTCATATGATTATGAACGTTATCGTGTTAAGAGCTGGATTTTGTTGTATTACCTTCAAGAGCGTCTGATCTTAATTGAGGGTAAGTTAAGGTTAAGTTCCTTGTAGATCAGCTTGATCCTTTTGAGACTTGCTTTTTCAGTTTTTGTTTTGTTTCTTTTCGGGGTAGATTTTGTTCTAGGATGAAACTACTGAACTACTAAAGCACGGTTCTTTCTAAAGACCCTATACCATGCTCAGTGGTGTGCCGCTGCATATCTAACAACTGGTTCTCAATGAAAAAAACAAAACCCAATTTACAGTGTCTGTTTACTTCCTACTCTGGCCGGTTTCAATCTACCAGTGTGACATCAAACAATCCCCGAAAGTTAACAATCAGCTATGTCAAGTTCGTACAAGCCTGCTCACCATCAGCACACCCCCGCCCATATCCACGTATCAGGAGGGCTCTCCACTCTGACTGGTTGAAGCAGGAATGATCTTCAGCTTTGCATGAGCTCCAGAAATTGTTTCATCCATGGCTTTCTGGTGATTCTTTTCCTATCCATGTGGAATCTCACTTCACACATGGGCAGCTAGGTGTTCAGCCAACAACTCCTGTCAACACCTCTGCATATCCCAGAGCTACTTTGCTCTCTCTTAGTTCAGGTCCCTTCGGTTACTGGAGATGCAGATACGACTAGTACACAGTTCCTACAATTTAGATTCAGATTTGGACCTACAAACAGATAGTATCAACGTGATGTGGCAAGTGATATGGTAGAGGAATGCAGAAGCCGTCCTGGGAATTCAGACAATGAACAAAGAGGCAGCTACCTGGCTTGGCTCGGGGGTGGACAGGAAGGCTCTCTAGTCTTCGATGATGGTGGCAACTGTCATGTAGCTACTCCCTCCAGCGTGGGCTTTAATGTTGGTGCATGTAAGTTTCGTATGATCCTGAGCAGTTTTTTCCTTCTCTTTGGCTCCTTATCTAGAGGATATCCCTCCTGGATTTTTGTATTAGAGTGTTAATCAATTTCCATTTTCATTTTGTGTTTTTCTGAGTGTCCTTGGATATTTTAATGGGAAATCGAGAGAGCCAGGATGAGATACCGTGTCCAATGGCCAAGTTACAATTATTATTATTATATTAAGATTATAGTGCTTCTAAGGACTGGGTTCTTTTGAGGAGGTGTTCGCTTTATGGTTCCCCTTCTGGTTTTGGATGCTATGTCAACACAATGCAAACAAAAGAGTCTTAAAAATCCCCCAAACATGGTGATTTCCAATATTTTTTTCACCAATGACCCCTTTCATTTTTTTTCTTTGCATAAAACAGGTTTTAAGAGGCATCTTGGAAATACATTATTTAATAATTCATAAAAATTAATTTGAGATATATACCTTTACCAAGTAGAGTTTCTGATGAGTGTAAAATACTTGATTGGACTTCATAAAATTTAGCTAGAAGCAAAAAGTCATAAGAAGTCCTTACTGAGAACTTACTGTATGTCCAGCCCTGCCTTAAATGCCTACCTTGCTTCCATTCAGGTAAGCCTTGCAACAATCATACAATTGGATACTATTGTCATCCTTATTTTACTGATAGAAACTGAGGTTCCAGGGGTGAAGACATTGGACAAGGTTTCATATTCAGCATGTTAAATTTCAGGCAGTCTGGCTCCAGACTGTGAAGTCTTCATCTTTATAAGGCATAGGTGAGGCTTGAATGAGACCGCTGGTTACTTGAACGTAAATGACTGATTTCTGTTAGACTTTATGAAACAAGGAAACTAACATGTAGACGTCCGTTACTAACTCTGGGGGCATATCAGCAAAAGCCCCTGCTCTAACACTTAGAATACTGGTTCGTATCCTGAGATTTGCCTCAAGTCCATCTCGTATACTCCGCATCATCCTTTGCGAACCCAAAGAATGCTAAGACATGATCAGATAAAGCCATGATATGTTAACTGGTAAGACACACAACCAAGGGCAACCTTACCCAGCGTGCTTGTGGCCTAGCCAGAATTTCCTTCAAAAACTGGCCTTATTTAAAAGAGGAACACCTCACCCAATTGCCTATTATCCTGCAAATATGTATTTAGGGACATTTTAAGTTATTCTATTTACCTAATCATTACTAATGGCTACTTTGGATCTATGACAGCTGAACGTGTAAATACAGCTCTTAGATCTTTCTCAAGGTAGGATACTGGTCCAATAGACCATAACAGCTTCTTCAGAGAACAGGATTTCCTGGAAGCAAAATCGGTTGAGGGTCCAACAGAGCTCCATAGAGCTTCAGGAGTTTCTTATTACAATGTTCATGCTGCTTTCCTCAGAGCTAAATGTCAAAATTTACCAGGAAATTTGAGTACCACTAATATCTGAGTACCAATACATGTGAAAGCCAAACCCTGATTTAAAAAAAAAAACAAACGAGAACAGGGTCAGCGTGATTCTTCAGGGACAATAAATAGGTAATGGACAAGGAGAAGGAGTTTAAAAAGGGTCTGTACAGCCAAATCAAATACACAGGGTAGCAAAGTTACTGATTACTAGATAGTAAAATAGAAATTGCTGATCCTATCCAGATGGAAGACAGACATTTTTCCAGGATATTAGAGCATATTGAGAAATGATTAACTTAACTGGGGACCATTCCTCTGTGATCTAATGTCATACGGAGAATCTCTTTCTTCTCTGCTTTGCCTGTGGGGATAGAGCCTCGCTCATGAGGCCCTGGGTGGCTCCTGGTTTCATTTCTGAAGTCTGCTTGACACCGGGCTCAAACGGGGTGCATTGAAATAACAGAAATTGGTCTCGCGGTTCTGGAGGCCAGAAGTCTGACGTTAAGGTGTCAGCGGGGCTGTGCTCCCTCTGAAATCTGTAGGGAACAATCCTTCCTCACCTCTTCCTAGCTTCTGGTGGTGGCCAGCAGCCCTCAGCCTTCCCCGGCTTGTGACTGCATTTCTCCAGGCTCTGCTTCCGTTGTCACGTGGTGTCCCTGCTGGTGTGTGTGTGTGTGTGTGTGTGTGTGGTTGCATAGTGTTCTCCTTGGGTCTGCATCTGCCCTTCTTACAAGGACACTGGTCAGGTTCGATTGAACAACCCATCCTCATTTTAACGAATACATCTGCAAGGACTCTCTTTCCAAATAAGATCACATGTAATGTCTGGGGTGTTAGGACTTCAACATATCTTTTTGGAGGACACAATTCAACCCCTACAAGCTCCCATCTCTTCAATGGGAACTTCTCAAATCACTTTTTGGTCCGTGGTGTATTTTTTTTTTTTTTTTTACACCTCGTGGGTCTATAGCTACTCATTTGTACTGTCCCATATGCCTCTGTTCCTCGTATTATTAGCTGTTATTGACTGCTCTGGGTCTTAACTCCCTGATTTTATTGTAAATGCTTGGATTGGTAAGGAATTCACACCCAAACATATATCCACAGAGCCCTTAAGCAATGACTTGATATTAACAGCTCCTTCTGTTCTTAGAGCAATTTATGCTTTCCAGAATTCTTTCACATACGTTACGTTACCTAACATGGTTCTTTCAAAATTGTGGATTAGGTCACCAGCATGATCCTAATTTGGTGTCCCATAGAATTCAGATTCACAGAGGTGAAGGGACAGACCAAATCAAGGAGATACGTGGCTTGGGCCAGGCCCGGCACCTTTGATGAAAAAATGTCTTCTTCCTCACTACATCCCCTATAACTTGATTATCAGTGAGCTGAGACTCCCTCTGGAAGAAACATCCTCTTGCTTTGAAGGCCAAGCGGGTGAGAGGAGAGAGAGAGGAGAGAGAAGAAAATGGGTATGAGTCCAAAGCCTCCTCTTCCGAGCATGAGCGGGCTGGATGAGGTCACAATGCCACCCAGCCCTCCAGCTGTGTCCTTGATCAGCGGTCACCCAAAAATGTCAAGTCTCCACTTTTCTTATACTTCGGACCCCAACCCCTGCTCTCTCAAGCTAAGACAAAGGTTCTTCCTCTGGCCTTTGTTTTGATAGAAAGTATTGGTGGAAACTCCTTCAGCAATTTTTGGCGTGCCTGACAAATGGCTGGAAGTGGGGGGGAAGAGAGTGGGGGAGGGTCTGTGAACAGGGACAGAAGTCAGTGGTTTCCTGAGCAAGGAGGTACATCAGCTGGAGACACAGGCGGCCTCTGTTTGCACCAGTGCCTAGGGTCCCCAGGCTTCAGCCGGGGGTGGGGGTGGGGGGTTGGGGGGGGGGGGGGGGGGGGGCATGAGGAATGGAGGGGGTAGGGGAGGAGCCCCTGTATGGGAACAGGCTCTCACACTGGGAAATCCTGCTGCAGACCCCTGTTTCCGCTGTCTTCCTTTCTTGCCAGGGGACTCACAACAGAGAGCTTGGGAAATGATAATCAGCTGAGAGGAAATGGAAGTGGTCCCCTCTGGTGGGAAGGGGAGGGGAGAGAAAGAGAGGGAAAGGAGAGAGTGGGCAAGGGGAGAGGGGAGAGGAGAAAGAGATGGGAAAGAAAGATAATGAGAACATGCTAAGGAGAAAAACACAACAGCTTTTCTCTGAGAAGTGGCAAGCTGATATTTAACTGGGAATGATGCTCCCTACTCCAAATGGATAATTTGGAAGCAGAATTCAATTTGCATTGAATTTTACAAGGCACCTGAATTTTTTAAGAACTCTGATTTCCCTCCTCAATACCTTTGCCTCAAGACTTTTCCTCTATCCTTTTTTTTTTTCCCTTAAGATTTTATTTATTTCACAGGCAGGGAGGGGAGAGCACAAGCAGAGGGAGCGGCAAAGGTGGAGGGAGAAGCAGGCTCCCCGCTGAGCAAGGAGCCCAATGCAGGGTTCCATCCCAGGACCCCAGGATCATGACCTAAGCAGAAGGCAGATGCTTAACTGAAGGCGCCCCCTCCCCTCTATTCCTATAGGCTGGACATCAGCTAGCAGTACTAGTAAGGTTATTGAATTTAACAGAGACACAGAGAGGGAGAAACTAACTGAAAGAGCAATTATACCAACAATAATGGAACAACTTCAGCTGAAAGACACCCCAAGTATAGAAGTACGATCTGTTTGCACATATGAGAAGCACAAAGAATACTGAGCGCAGGTTCTTCGGGACTGTATGACCAGCTAAGGCGATGGCTGAGGCCCTCAGAAGAGACAATAAAGAGACAAATAAACAAATAAAGAGACAAGTCGACGAGTAAGATGTGCATGTAGGGTGGTTCTGTCCGCCCTGTTTCCACACCCTCTCCTCACGCTTGCCTGCGAGACACCACACCTCAACACGCATGCGTGGGCTGCAGCCCTCTCCCACGCTCTCAGACCTGGAGCCTGGCTGAAATCTGAGGACTGGCGCTCTGAACAGGAGAGGGCAGGAGCAGCTCCACAGCCCTGAGGCGGGTATAATCTGAGGATCCCCATTCCAAAGTGAACAGGGAGTCTTGAAAAGAAAAAAAAAAAAAATCCCGTGCTCGCTCGGCAGCACATATACTAAAATTGGAGTGGAGATGCAACGGGGGTGGGAGTTAAGGTGGTAGGAAAAGTAAAAATGAAAGAAGATGGGATCGGGAGGGAGAAAAACCAAAAGAGACTCTTAATGTCATAAAACAAACTGAGGGGGGTGGGGGGAAGAGGGGTTGGGTGAGGGTGGTGGGGTTACATCATATGTTTAAATAAAGCTTAAATAAAGTAAAAAAAAAAAAAATCCCAAGTCTTGAGGATTCTGGGAAGCTTACAACCCTAAAAGTCATGAGGGATTCAGGCCAGGTGTCCTTGGGCTGTGCTGCTAGGATAAAACAGATGAGAGTTAATAAAAGGTTACTGGAAAAGTCAGTAATGGGCTGGAAGTCAGGAGGCCTAAGTGCAATCCCATCTCTTCTCTAAGGAAATACTTTCCTGTGTGTTTGTTTCCCCTTCTGCAAAGTGAGATATATTCTCCAGGGCTTTAGGGCAGTGCTTCTCAGACTAATGAGTGTACAAGTCACCTGGGATGTTGTTAAGGGGAAGATTCTGATTGAGCCCTTGGGGTGGGGCGAGGACTTGAGAGTCTGCATTTATCATAAGAGCTCAGGCTGCCAGGAGTCTATGGGACACCTTTGCCTGAATTAGGAAAAAGTACTCCCCTCCAGGCAGATGCAGCCCTGAAGATATGTTTACAAAATGACTCCTTTTCCCCATGTAATTTGGGTAGTGATAGGCAGGCTGGACTTCAGCCCAGGCATTCCTTCAAATGATGCCTTTGAGCAGTGCCCAAGCTGCCCAGCTGTACAGGGCAGTCCTGTGTAGGCAGTTTTCTCCGGGACTACTGCTAAGACAGTCCTCTGTGTGATCCATCAGAGATAGTCTGCTACTCTCTTTCCCTCATGGTACAACTCAGCCCAGCCCATTCTCTCATTCTCGCATAGGAGTGCCTTTTTTCCTCAGAGACTACCAAAACGACATGTGGGCATGAACTGATTTCTTCTGTACGCAAAGAAGAGAGCTTGGCCTCTGGTTCGTCACTCTCCAAAGTATCCTTCCTCACCCTGGAGCTCTAAGGAGGGGCTATATTGTTCCCAACACACTGCTTCTGCCTAGTCCGTACATTTGGAGTTTTATACCCCATGTCATTTATTTTTTTTTAATATATTTTTTTAAGATTTTAAAAAAATTTTTATTTATTTGTTAGAGAGAGCGAGAGCGAGCACAGGCAGACAGAGAGGCAGGCAGAGGCAGAGGGAGAAGCAGGCTCCCCGCAGAGCAAGGAGCCCAATATGGGACTCGATCCTAGGATGCTGGGATCATGACCTGAGCCGAAGGCAGCCGCTTAACCAACTGAGCCACCCAGGCATCCCTACCCCATGTCATTTATTAATCCAGGACCTAAACAATTAAGCTCCTGTATCTATTCTCAGTACGTGATTACTACCTGGTTCGCTCACATCTTTTGTTTCTCATCAAATATTATGTCCTTTTATAAGGGATCAGACATAGAGGCAAAGAGCCAAGGGCCTGAAATTTCACTCAGCTGCATGTTTACCTTGGATGGCGGGATTCAGCACAATGCTGAACTCTCAAGTTTTCCGGGCCGCACCTCTGCCCCCGCCGCCTTGGTCTGTCCTGTCTATCGCTGGAGAGAAACCCAAAATATTTGTTCGTTTACCCAGTGTTGCTGAACTCCTTCCTTTATAGAAGCTTAAGGTCAAGGTTGGGAGAGCCAGGGAAGCAGTTAGGAGAGGACCCCAGCAAAACCGAGCTCAGATGTCCCCGGTTTCTTCAAAGGGTTTTGTGCTGGCTGTTCCCATATCTTTTTGAAAAGAAACTTTGACTCAAGGACAGAAAATGTTGGTTTCTCTAAATAGCAGATTAAAAGGAGCAACAAAATAGAATACAAAGATCCCCAGGCTAGTGGTCTGGGAGGTGTTCTATTCTATTAACTAGTTCTATTAACTAAGGCTGCTTGCCTTGATTTCTCTCAGTTATACCCACACAATGAAGCAATAGCGCTAAAGAATGTGGAAGATTCTTTCTAGTCTTCAGATTATAAGAGTTTGGTGGCTTTAACCATGTATTTCTTTTCTGTTAAGCTAAATTTGTGAAGTTAAAAAAATGCCGGGTGTTAAGACAGTGAAATTGATTTGCCATCTAAATATAATTACGTTGTTTTTTACTTCAGAAATGTTAAACAAATTTTAATTCCATTGTTTTCAGCCCCCAAATTTGGACATTGGTTTCCTATTTGTAATAAAAGACCAATAGCCCAAAGGAAAGAACAGGAAAGGATGTAAACAGGCTGCTTACAGAAAGGAAAATGTAAATGTCTCTTAAACATACGAAAAGATGTTCGATTTCCCTCATAATTAGATATAGACAACTAAAAGTACTCCAAATTATCATTTATCCCCTATCCGTTGGGCAGAGATCAGAAAGTTTGATAATTTTTTAAAATTGTTTTAAATCGCTTTAAAATAATTTTTAAATTGTTTAAATACTGGGGCGCCTGGGTGGTTCAGTGGGTTAAAGCCTCTGCCTTTGGCTCAGGTCATGATCTCAGGGTCCTGGGATCCAGCCCCGCATCGCTCTCTCTACTTGGCAGGGAGCTTGCTTCCCCCTCTCTCTCTGCCTGCCTCTCTGCCTACTTGTGATCTCTGTCAAATAAATAAAATCTTAAAAAAAATTGTTTAAATACTGTTTAACGATTGTTTAAATAATTGTTTTTAAATTGTTTAAATAATGTACATCAGTACTGTGAAGTAATATAGAGCTGTAAACAAACAAAATAAAGAATAAGAAAGCCTCTCTCTGGGCTGACAGAGAGAATTTTCCAGTATCTTAGAGTTTATGGTTAAAATATAGGGCGAAACAGCAAGGTTCAGAATGGTGCGTGCAAGCATGTTACCATGTGTTTGGTTTGCATAAACAGTTGGCATAGATTTTTTTCTTCTGTAAAATTCTTGTTTCCCTTTGAGCTTCTTGCTGGGGGTGGGGGTGAGGGGGCGGGGGCGTGACTGTCGTCAGGTTTTTTCTTCAGGGTGTGTGGATGCGGGCCCCCAGGTGTGGAAGGCCCAGGGGTGCAGCACAATGTGTTTCCCTTCAAGTCAGCTGCAGGTGGTTTAGACCAGAGCCTTTAAACATGTATCCGCTGCTCCCTTAGTCTCTCCCACCCACACTTAGAAGCATCCTGCAACCCCCCCACCCCCTCCCCACATCCCGCCCCCCTGCAGGCAGGGCCCTTGCTGTGTTTGGACCGCAGCTGTACCCCAGCGAGGAGGATGCCCAGAGAGGAAGCGGGGGTGGGGATGGGAAGGACCTAAATGGTCTCATTAGTCCAGAAAGTGGTCCAGAGCTAGATTATTCCAGAGCTAGATTTGCTAGTCCAAGAGGAGCAGAGGTCTAATGAGAACATAACTCATTGATAGAAATTCGGGGAATATATTTCAAGGAAACTGCGAGCCAAAATGCCCAGCTTTGGGGGGTCAGCTGCCATGGCGAAAGGAGTTAATTCCTTTTCGTGATGAACCCTGGTAACTGTCCCCCTGGGCCAGCATTTCTCTTCCCACATGCCCCAATCCTGGAGGTTCTCTGAGATGCTCCTGGAAAGGATTGCTTTTGCTTCCCGTGGTTTGGTCTGTGACTTCCTTGCTTCGCTTTTTCTGATCATGCAATCTCATTTAAAACAAAATTGTTTCCGGCACTGTCTTTTGTCTTCCAAAATAAATTTTCTGACCTTTCTGAGAGCCTTGGGAGGGAAGAGGGTTATTATTGCCGAATTTTTTCTGGAATAATTGCGTGCCCCCAGGCTTCACCATACAGGTGGCCAGAGGGACAGGAGGTTCTGGGGCTGCTTTTCCTGGCTCTATCTCCCCACACACCCCCATCCTGTCCCAAGCCTCCAGACAGCTCCATTGCTCTCCCTGATGCATCCCTTTCATTGCCCCCTATGGGTGCCTCTCCTTTCAGCTCTCCCTGCGGCTGCCAGCACATGCTCCCTCCACCTTCCCTTTAGGCCTCTGCCTGGTGAGGGTCCCCCTGCTGCTCACCCTCAGGGCAGGCTCCTAGTGCATCATCCCTCAGGCTTTTCCTAAACCTTGCTCACACCCTCATAAAACAGTTCCTTTACAAAACTCTGGAATTACTGGTTCGGAGAGTGCCACATTTCCTGCCTGGTCCCTGGCAGATACAAAAAATTGCTTATAAGGCAAAGAACCACAGATGGCCGTCAATGTTTGTAAGATTTTTGGTGCAAACAGTTTTCTCTTTTTCAAGGGTTTTGTTTTGTTTTGTTTTTTAAGAGAGAGAGAGAGAGGCACAATTGGGGGAGGCAGAGGGAGAGAGAATCTCTAGCAGATTCCATGCCAAGTGTGGAGCCCAGTGTGGGGCTCGATCCTGTGACCCCGAGATCATGACCTGAGCCAAAACCAAGAGTTGGACGCTTAACTGACTGCACCACCCAGGTGCCTTCCCTTACTAAATATTTATTTATTCATTTTAGAGAGAGAGAAAGAGACAAGTGCAAACAGCTTTCTGACGGCAAAATCAGTTATATGACCCAAATGGCACAGAGTTGAAGAAAATACTATGTTTTCAGCGGCAACGATGGGGTAGAAAGAGATCAGACAGAAACAAGGCCGTTGGTTCACACATCTGTTCTGCGAAAAGACTTACATGGCGCCAGTCATACCATGAGCTCTGATTAGATCTCAGTGGGGATATAAAAGGAGTAACATACAGGATCTCTGCCCACAATGTGTTTTCTTTTCTTTTCTTTTCTTTTTTTTAAGATTTTATTTATTTATTTGACAGAGATCACAAGTAGGCAGAGAGGCAAGCAGAGAGAGAGAGGGGGAAGCAAGCTCCGGGCCAAGCAGAGAGCCCGACGCGGGGCTCGATCCCAGTACCCTGGGATCATGACCTGAGCTGGAGGCAAAGGCTTAACCGACTGAGCCACCCAGGTGCCCCACAATGTGTTTTCAAACTATCGGTGTAATCAACACACTTATAAAAGAAAGAAAACAAGGCAGGTCGTGAAATGTGGTTACAAAGCTGACTTGTGAAAAATTCTGGCACAGAGAAGTGAGAGGAGTCATCCAGTTTGGTTTTCCTATCTACAGAGGAGTCCAGGGCTCTAATCGGAGCCAAAGCTTGAACCCACATCTGGGTATTCCAGGCTGGCTCTGCTTATCCACCCTACATGGCTTCCCCTATAACATATCTTCCGTTTACACTGGAGGGGTCCGCATCGTATCCCAAGATTTATCTAAGACAGGATTGTGGCTGATTGAAACTATAAATACACAAGAACTCCTATGCATTTGAATCATAATACCTTTCTGTGTTGTTTTAACAAAATAGCCACCAAATTACTTTGTAATCACAGGTGTGATATATGTACAGTGTAATGGGTGGGTCGGGAGCCACAAAGAGGGGGTTGATCATTTGCCGCCCTGGAAAATCCCTCTGCAGTAACTCCCTGCATGGGGCAGCCCTTTTTCTGGCTCCAGTGGGACATCCCTGGGGACTGCTGGTGGTCATAGATCCTGCTATGGCCTCAGAACTACAACCACTCTGTATGGATGTGTCATGGAGGGGACCTTCCTGTCCCCCGTGGGGGCTTCAGAAATCTCTGTGTCTCTCAAGACTAGTTAAGAGAGCTAGAGAGCAGAAGTGAGAAGGACAGAGGCCTCCCTGAAGGTCACAGTCAAGGCCGAATGCCCATGTTTCTTTGTGGTGGTCTTTCTAATTAGAATCCCATTTATTCTCTTCTGATGCAGCTCCTCTCAGATCTTCAGAGAGCTCCTGTCATTTCCACAAAGACTTTCCAAATACTCTTGGCCTTTCAGATGTAACAACCTCAAAGATTACATCCAGGATGAAAGTGGCAGTCAGAGATCCCAAATGGCTCCAGATGTGGCTGGCACCAGTGGAACTGATGACACTCAATTCTTAGAGAACATTCTCTGACTGCATCTATGTCACTGAATCCACGTGTGGACAGCTTTCGCCATTCTCCATTACCTCAACAAGACACCTCATGGCTTCACTCACAGGATCTAATTGTCAGACAAGACTCAAAAAACAGTTACTGGGTCCTTCCGAAAGAGGAGCTATCTCTTTCCTTTCTTTCCCTGATAAAACTGTACAATTTTAAAGCAATAAGACTATGTAGGGGTTGAAACTTCATTTCACAGAAAATTTAGGCTCAGAGAGGCTAAATCAATGTCGACCAAATTTTAGGGTGCACACAACTCACCTGCAGATTTGTTAGGATGCAGAATCTGATTCATTAAGTCTGAGTCAAGGCCTGAGAATCTTCATTTCTAACAAGTCCCCAGATAATGCCCAGGCTGCTGGTCAAGACCCACTCTATGATTAGCAAGAGGCTTTATTTCCCGCATGAGGCAAAGAAGTGGCCAGAAATAGGGCCAACACCACATTTCCTGACTCTCATTCTACATGATCTTTCCCTCAAGTGGCAAAACTTGGGGTTCCTCCTACCCCCCCAAATAGGTACATGAACATTAAAAAGGGGACAGATGGAGAGAAAAAGAGAGACAGCAAGCAGCTGCCTTTGAGTAACAGGCATGGCAGAAAAGAACTCTCTAGAAGAGAGATTTGAATATTGAGAGAGAAGAGAATATGAAGAGATGAATATGGAATTATTGAGGCTAACATTCTGGATTCAATGCCTCACCCAGCTCAGGTACCTTACTTTGGTTATGGCCCAGAAAATGATGCCTCCAACTTCAACTGGTCATCTTGACATTCTGCAATGCTTACCTCAAACAGGAGGATGAAAACCGATACACATTGAATTTTCTTAAAAAAGAATTGGCTGGATACCTGGGTGGCTCAGATGGTTAAGTGTCTGCCTTTTTCTCAGGTCATGATCCCAGGGTCCCGGGATCAAGTTCTGAATGGGGCTCAGTGCTCAGTGGGGAGCCTGCTTCTCCCTTTGCCCCTCTCTCTCATATGAATAAATAAATAAAATCTTTAAAAAGTAAATTAAAAAATGGCTGTTTTAAATTTTAAAATATGCATATTATTTTTTTAAAAAGGATTTTATCTTTAAGTGATGTCTACACCCACTGTGGGGCTTGAATTCACAACCCCAAGATCAAGAGTCTCATGCTCTACTGACTGAGGCAGCCAGGCACCCCTAGAGTATGTATCTTATAAAAGTAAATCCTATAATTCCCTGTTTCTCTGTTGGTAACAAATATGCACTATAAATTCCTACTAAAAAATACACATCAAATAGAAATTGATGTAGAAACTACTACCTCAAGTAGAAACTTGGAGATATCAGTGATTAAATCATGATGCTTATCCCTAAGATAAGAACATAGAATGTGCCATGGAAGATGAACAAATTAGAACAAGAACATGCTCTTGGGAACTAAAAAATATGGTTTTGGAAATGAAAATATCAGTGGGAAGAGATGGAAAAAAGAGGATCGAGTAAAAATGTTCAACCCCAGATTAAGAGGAATTTAATCAAAGTATTTAGAGAGGAAACATTTCCAGAGGAAAAATGAAGTATGAGCCTCAAAATGCAAAAGCCTGCCCAGAGCTGAACAGGACATATAACTAGAGATCCTCACTTGATGCATCACTGGGCAATTTCAGAGCACAAAGGATGACGGAAAGATAGCAACGTATTGCTCACGAGAAAAAAAATCAGTGAAAAATCAGACTAGTATCAGAATTCTTATCTGCAACTTCCTGTTAGTAATAATAGATGCTAGAAAATGGTGGGCTGAAGTATTTAAAGTTCAGGGGGAAAATAAGTTTGCTGTTAGAATTTTATACCTAGTCAAACTATCAGTAAGTGCAGGAGCAAAGCTAAAATCGTTTTCAGACATAAGAGGATTTTCAGAGATAATTTCTGTCAAGAGATGATATGGAATCTGAGAAATGGTATCTCTTACTCAGGAGCTCAATAAAGAGATTCCAGGGTGGTATCTGGGCAGTAGTCTAAAATTAAATCAGTCAAATTAGAACCAAAGTCAGTGAGCATTAAAAAAGAAAGTCTTCAAGATGCATGGAATCCAAGCAGTAGATAACAGCAGGGTCAGCAAATTTTTTCTTGATGGGCTGTAAGGACTTTAGGTGGAGCTGGGACTAGGGTGAGGCAAGTGGAGCAAAGTTTGGGTGCAAACTTTACCAAAAACCTTGGTCAGCAAGATAAATCACATTTAATTCAATATGCTGTAAAAATCTAAATGAAAAAATCTATGATGTACAAAATTTTAAAATTTTAAATAAAGGCAGGATCTAACCCTGCCCTTGCATGAGCCTGTCTCATTCTAATCCTGACCCTGGCTCCCATAAAACCTTAAAAAAACAGGCCACATGGTGAAGAAGGTGTGGGCTTGCTCTCTCAGCTAAGAAATAGAAAAGAATTTTAAAACTTTAAAGAAAAACTAACCAAAACCAAAACCCAAACTATCCAAGGTGGTTGTGCTCCAACTATGAAACTAAACTGATGCATGACTTTGAACCTTTGGAGGTTACAAAAGAGCACAAGCCATGTGAACAGGCCATTAGAAATGGTCTTGTTTTAGTAACACAGGGGCGGTTCAGGATGCTTTAAAGGTAGAAGAGGGACTCACAACACCCTGTTTACTCTTAATAGTTTATATAAGAAGAGGTACTGATGAGAATTTTTACAGAATTATGAAAAAAACAAGTATACTCAGATCCAGGTGATATAATTAGTCTTGAGTGGGATAAATGCAAATAAAGCCACACAAAGACATACCATAGGCAAAGTCAGGGTTGATGGAGATAATATCTTAAAAGCATCCAGAGAATAAGATATGTCCTTTACCAAGAAATGACAATTAGACCGAGAGAGAAGAAACAGATTTTCCCCTCCAGCCTCCAAAAACAACCAACACTGACAGGTTGATTTTATCACAGAGGAACTATAGAACTGGAAGATAATAAATTTGAGTTTTTTAGAGCCACTAAATGTGTGACTTTTCAACAATAAAGGCCAAAGACAAATAAATAATAAAGTGCCAAAGGAAAATACATGTGAACCTAGAATTCTATACTGAGACTACGTTCAAAGGTCCGAGTAAAATGAAGATGTTTTTAGAAAAATAAAGCGAGAATGTCTATCCCTCACAGACCCCTCTGAAAGAATTATTAAGGAGTGAACTCAGGAAAAATTAAATGTAACTGAGAGGTAAGAAGTGTTCTTTAAGAAGAAATGGTGAAAAATGACAGGCCACATTGTATACATCTGTAAGAACTGACTTCATTAGAATAAATGCAATTAATACAGTGGCTATAAAAACAACCTGAAGCTAAAATATTAGACAACAATCATGTGTAAGATCGAGTGACACTGTGAGGAGTTAAAGCATCCTAAGTCTACGATCCTGCAATATATTAAAAAAAATGGCCTTGGATCTCCAGCCAGTGCACTCCATTGGCCTTAATAATTAGAAACCAGGAGGAAGGGGAATCTAATCTCTGCATACCACCACACCCAGCAGCAACATTGAATGAGAACAAAAAGAATGACAAAGGAAAAAGATATTGTGATACCATTAAAAATTCAACTGGCCTGTGTGGTGTAAGATGTCTCAATCACATATCCGGTGGTTGGTGCCTGTGGTTGGCTGGCCGCTCTGGAGGGCCTCGCAGGAGTCATCATCCCCGCTCTCCTTGGTTGGCCATCCTCAAGCAAGCTAGACCAGACTCCTTTGCTTGGCTCAGGGCAACTTTCCAAGGGAGTGGGAGTTAAAAGCAGCAAGAGCTCCTGAAGCTAGGATTGGAAGTCACATGGTGTCACTTCTGCCCCATTCTGTTGGTCACAAAGCCATTCCCATTTCAAGGGATGGAGAAGTAACCTTCACCCCTCAAACACATGAGTGGCAGAGTCAATCACCAACGGGGATTATATATAAGGATGTGCCTATTTTTTGTGGGCTCCCTCAGTGTACACATGGAACAGATCTTCCCCCCAAAAATGTACTGGTCCATGGTCTTCTCTACATACATTGGTGGCAATGTGAGTTTTCTGGTTGCTCAAGTGAAAAAAACAATTGGATTCACTCTTGACTTCTCCCTTTCTTTCACATCCCACATCCTATCTTAATGAGATAACGTTTGCATTTTGTTAGAAATATATCCAGTATCTGACCCCACATCCCTCCCCAGCCAGTCTGGTGTGAGCCACCATCAACTCTCAATTGGATGATTAGGGCAACTTCCTAATTGCTTACATTGACTCTTGCAAAATCCCTTTTAAAATATGTTCAATCGTGTTTCTTGTGGTCTCTTTGTCGTCCTAACCGTATCCACATCCTCATCCCTGGGACCTTGAAGGTATTACCTTGTAGGGCAGGAGACTTTTGCAGTTGTGATTGGGGCTGTCAAGATGGAGAGACTATCAGGGTGGGCCCAGTGCAATCACAACAACAGTCCTTAGAAGAGGGGGGCAGCAGAGTTCGAGTCAGAGAGAAGGCAGTTTGATGGTGGAAGCTTGGGTGCTGCTAAACCACTGGCCTTGGAGATGGAGGAAGGAGCCAAGGAATGAGGACTGCCTCTAGAAGATGAAAAAGGCAAAGAAAGAGATTCTTCCCTCCAGCCTCCAAACACAACCAACTTTATCTCAGAGGAACTATAGAACTGTAAGATACTAAGTTTGAGTTTGGGGGGGGGGCACTAAATGGGTGGCAATTTGTTACAGCAGCAACGGGTCAAAATCCCCACATAAGATGTGGCCATCCTTCACCCCTCACTTCCACCCCTAACCAGTACCTCCCTGATCCCATGTTCTACTGTTTCCCCTCTATGCTCACTTTACTTCAGCTACAGGGGCCTCCCAGCTATTCTTCAAACTTCTGGACACTTTCCTGCCTTAGAGCCTTCATGTGGTTCTTCCTTTTATTCCGATTATCCTTCAAGGTAGTTGTTTGGCAAAACTTCCCGTCCAACACCCCATTCTCATTTATCTTACTCAACATTTCTTTTTCATAACCCTTCTCATCTTGGAACATGCCACATTATTTACTTATTTATAATGTTTCTTATTTATTATCTGCACTATGACTGACCCCTCGCAAGCATAGGTAGGCAGGGAGGGATGTTTTATTCAGGGGTGTATCCTAAGCACCTAGAACAATGCTTGAGATGCAGCAGTAATTCAGTAGTATTTGCTGAATGAATGAATACTTATTTTTAAAAGTCTTATAATTGGGGCACCTGGGTGGCTCAGTGGGTTAAAGCCTCTGCCTTCAGCTCAGGTCACGAGCCTAGAGTCATGGGATTGAGCCCACTTTGGGCTCTCTGCTCAGCGTCACGAGCCTAGAGTCATGGGATTGAGCCCACTTCGGGCTCTCTGCTCAGCAGGGAGCCTGCTTCCCTTCCTCTCTCTCTACCTGATTGTAATCTCTGTCTGTCAAATAAATAAAATCTTTTTTTAAAAAAAAGTCTTATAATTGAACATAAAGTAGATGCAAAATAATATATAGATACAATAAATTTGACCCATCATCCAGTGTAATAAAAATTATATAACCCTTACATTTGAAATTCTCCTATACACATCCTGGAACACATCCTATTTTCTTACACTCAGAGGGAAATCTTGGCATTTTTATTTCATTATTCCTTGACTTGTCTTCATAGTTTTACCAAATACGATAGCATTCCAAAGCAGTACATTATTCAGGTTTATCTTTATTTATTTTATATAAATAAATTTATATTTATATATGTAATTATTACATATATAATTACATATATTATGTATTATTACATGAGACTGTAAGCACTCTTTTTTGACTTGCTTTTATTTTTTTCCATTAACATCTACTACACTATTTTTCTTCTTTTAAAAAGATTTTATTTATTTATTTATCTGACACAGAGAGAGAGATCACAAGTAGACAGAGAGGCAGGCAGAGATGTGGGGGGAAGCGGGCTCCCTGCTGAGCAGAGAGCCCAATGCGGGGCTCGATCCTGGGACCCTGAGACCATGATCTGAGCCAAAGGCTGAGGCTTAACCCTCTGAGCCACCCAGTCGCCTCTATTTTTCTTTTTTTTAAATTGTGGTAAGAACATTTAACATGAGATCTACCCTTTTAACAGATTTTTAAGTGTTTCATGCAGTATTGATAACCACAAGCACAGTGTTCTTCAGCCGATCTCTAGAACTTACCCAACTTGGCTAACAGCAACTTTATGCCCATTGATTAGCAGTTCCCCACACCCTCCACCCCCAACCCCTGGCAACACTCCTGACTTGCGTTCTTGCTTACTATCATGTTAAAAGTTCACCCTTGTCGTAGCATGTAAACTGTAGTTCATTTACTTCTCTGCTATACAGAGAATCACTGTAAGAGAATGCCCTAATGTTTTAATAATAATGTTGTTGATGAAGACTTGAGCTATTTCTACCTTGTTGCTGTTGCAGAAACACCACTAGTCATTCTTCCATGTATCTACCTCCTCTGGGGCTGCAACGATTTCTGTAGGGTACAGATCAAGAGTGAAGCTTTTGGGTCTCAAGGTTTGTTATCTTTTAAGGGCTTTTTTTTGTTGTTGTTTTCTTAAGTAGTATGCATGCTGGTGGAGTCCAAGATGGGGCTTGAACTCATAACTCTGAGATCAAGAGTCCAACACCCAACTGCCTGAGCCATCCAGGCACTCCCTGGTTTGTGTGTGTGTCTTTAGCCTCGCTAAGATGCCAATTTGTTTCCCAAAGTATCTGTACCCATTTGCCTGCCTCCCAGTGTTCTGGTTCCTCACACCTTTGTACAAACTTGATGTTGAAAGAATTTTAATCTTTTGCCAGTCTTGTAGGTGAGAAATCTCTCTCACTGCAGTTAAAAAAAAAAAAAAAAGATTTTATGGGGGCATCTGGGTGGCTCAGTTGGTTGAGCGTCTGCCTTGGGCTCAGGTCATGATCTTGGGGTTCTAGGATTTGAGCCCCTCATCAGGCTCCCTACTCAGTGGGGAGCCTGCTTCTCCCTCTCCCTGCTACTCCTCCTGCTTGTGTTCTCTCTCTCTCCCTCTCTGACAAATAAATAAATAAAATCTTTTAAAGATTTATTTATTTATTTATTTGAGAGAGAGAGAGGAACAGAGGAAGGGGGAGAAGGACAAGCAGACTCTGTGCTGGGCACGGAGCCTGATGTGTGGCTTCATCTCACAACCCTGAGATCATGACCTGAGCCAAAAATCAAGAGTCTGACACATAACCGACTGAGCCACCTAGATGCTCCCTCACTACAGTTTAAATATTCATTTCTCGGATTACTAATGAGGTTGATTATCTGTTTTCTCACTTTTATTGGCTCCTTGGCTTTTCTCTTCCATGAGGTATCTGTTTGAGTCTTTTGCCCATTTTGGGGGGATTATTTACAATTTTCTTTTTAATTTGTATGAACTCTTTAAATATTCATGACATGGATGCTGAAACTGACATATATTCTCAGTTTATATTTATTTTTCAGTCTTTTAATGATTTTTTGATAAATGGAAATTCTTAGTTTTATTATAGACTTTTATAGATTACAGTTTTTGTTTTCTGGGGATAAGAAATCCTCTCCTCCCCCTATGTATTAAATCTATTCTCCTACATGGACTTCTGGAAGAGTTCTAGTTTTGCCCTTCACATTTCAGTCCTGAATCTACCTGGAACTGATTTTTGTGAATGGTGTGAGATATGGTCCAATGTCAATGTTTCTATATGGAGATCCAATTTTCCCAGTACCATCCATTCCCATCAATCTGCCGGGCTAGTTCTGTCATGAATCAAGTTTCCATTCTTCTGTTCTGTTAGTCAGTTTGTCTAACCATTGCCTTAATTATTACGGCTTTATATTGATTCTTGATATTCAGAGGCAAGTCCTTGTAGTTTGTCTTTCAAGCGACTGACTATTATGGGTTCTTTGCTTTCCCAATAACTTTAGGATCATTTTGTCAAACTTGATAATACTTCTAATGTATGAATTCTTTCTCTCCACAAATATAGTATGCTTCTCTATGAATATCCTTTAGTGTCTTTCAATAAGATTTTTATATTTACAAAGGGATGGACATCACTTGCAGATTTACTCTTAAGTATGTGTTCATATTTTTTAGGATATTATAAATGTTATCTCTTAAATTTTGTTATTTTCTATTTGATTGGCTAATATATAGAATGACAACTTGTTTCTCAGAGTCACAATTCAACTCAAAGATTTTGGCGTTCCAATTACTTTTTTAAATCGACTGGTTTTTAGAGCAGTGTTAGGTTCACAGCAAAATTTACTGGAAGGTACAGAGTTCCCACACACCTGCCCCCCACGTGCATGGCCTCTCTCACTGTCAACATCCCCTACCAGAGGGGTACATTGGTTACAGATGATGAACCGACATTGACCCATCATAACCACCAGGGTCCACAGTTTACATGAGAGTTCACTCTTAGTGTTGTACATTCTGTGGGTTTTGACCAATGTAAAATGATATGTGCTCATCATTCTAGTATCATACAGGGTAGTTTTACTGCCCTTAAATCCATTTTGCTCTGCCTGTTCATCTCTCCTCCCACCCTCCATGGCTGCACACCCCAATCTCTGACACCCACTGACCATTTTCTTATCTTTATAATTTTGCCTTTTCCAGAATGTCATATAGTTGGAATCATACCATATGTAGCCTTTTGAGATTGACTTGTTTATATTAGTAGCAAGTATTTAAGTTTCCTCTGTGTCTTTTTATGATGTGATAGCTCATTTCTTTTTAGCACTGAACAATATCCCATTGTCTGGCTGTGCCATGGTTTATTTACATAGTCACCTACTGTAGGACATCTTGGTTGCTTCCAAGTTTTGGCAATTGTGAGTAAAACTGCTACAAATGGTCACCTGTATGCAGGTTTTTGTGCAGATGGAATAATTGATTAAGTATAATTAGTTAATAATTCACAATTAATTTATTAATATTCTCTTAATGTCTCTTTAGATTTTTGTAGTTTCTATAGTTACATCTCCCTTTTTACCTTAATTATTTTTTTCCTTTTTCTCTCTTTTGGTGATTAATCCTGCCGGTGGTTTGTCAACTTCATTAGTTTTTCCAAGGAAGCAACTTCTAGCATTGTTGATCTTCTCTATGATATCAGGATATGTCTTTCTTCTACTTCCTTTGGGTGTATTTTGTTTTACTTTTTCTATATTCCAGATTAGAGACGGAGTCTTAGATAATCATTTTCAACCTTTTCTCCTTCCTAATATTTACTTTTAAAGCTATACGTGTCCCACAACACAACCCAGCAATTACACTACTAGGTATTTACCCAGAGGATACAAAAATGCTGATTCGAAGGCATACATGCGCCCTGATGTTTATAACAACATTATCAACAATAGCCAAATTATGGAGAGAGCCCAAATGCCCATTCACTAATGAATAAATAAAGATGTGTGTGGGTGTGTGTGTGCATATAATGGAATATTACTTGGCAATTAAAACGAATGAAATCTTGCCATTTGCAATAACATGGATTTGACAAGAGTGCATTACGCTAAGCAAAATAAGTCCATCAGAGAAAGACAAGTATCATAGGATTTTACTTATATGTGGAAATTAAGAAACCAAACAGATGAACATAGGGGAAGGGAGGGAAAAGTAAAATAAGATAAAAATACAGAGTGAGGCAAACCATAAGAAACTCTT
The DNA here is from genome assembly GCA_003697995.1 of Taxidea taxus jeffersonii. Taxonomy (NCBI): domain Eukaryota; kingdom Metazoa; phylum Chordata; class Mammalia; order Carnivora; family Mustelidae; genus Taxidea; species Taxidea taxus. The sequence continues at coordinate 37,286 of RCUC01156410.1, forward strand.
AACTATAGAGAACAAACTGAGGGTGGCTGGAAGAGAGGTGGGGGATATGGGGTAAATGGGTGATGGGCATTAAGGAGGACACTTGTTGGGATGAGCGTTGGGTGTTGTATGTAAGTGATGAATCACTACATTCTACTCCTGAAACCAATACTGCCAATACTGTTAGCTAACTTGAATTTAAATAAAAATTAAAAAACAATAAAATAAAATAAAATGAAACTACACACTTCAATTATCTGTCAATAGCTCATTCATAAAGGTCTGATGTTCAATATTTTTTATTGTTCAGTTCTTGCTATAGACTGAATTGTGCACCGCCAAGGAGACTAGTATTTTGAGACAAGGCTTACGTGGAGGTAGTTAAGGTTAAATGAAATCCTAAGATTGGGGCTCTGATCTGGTAGAATTAGTGTCCTTATAAGGAGAGACACCAGATCAAGCTCCCTTCCTCATCACCCCTCCACCCCTGGCCATGTGAGGACACAGTAAGAAGGCGGCCATCAGCAAGCCAGGAAGAGAGCTCTCATCAGAAACCCAATACTGCCATACCTTGATCTTAGACTTTCTAGTTTCCAGAATTGTAAGACAATACATTTCTGTGGTTCAAGCCATGTGATCTGTGGCATTTCATGATGGCAGTCCACAGCTGATTAATACAATTCCAATATTTTCTAATTTCTCTTCTCATTTCTTCTTTGATACATGAAATATTTAAAAGTATATTTTCTAATTTTCAAGCCTGTCAAATGTTGCTAGTTGTTTTATTTTATAATTTTTTCTATAATTTTCTTAATTACACTATTGTCAAAGATGGAAATCTTTTGAAATTTGTTGAGACTTACTTTTATGTACATCTGCATCCACATTGAGAGAGAGATTGAGATTTATTATAAGGAATGATTCATGCAATTATGAAGGTCAGCAAGTCCCCAGATCTGCAGGGTGGGATGGCCGGAGACCCAGGAGAGACAATGATTAGTTCTAATCTGAGTCTGAAGAGCTGAGAACCAGGAGAGTTCATGGTCAGTTTCAGTTCAAAGAACAACAAGCTTCAGATCTAGGGAGAGCCAATATTTCAGTTCAAATCCAAAGGCAGGAAAAAAAGCCAATGTTTTAGTTCAAAGGTCATCAGGCAGGAAGAATTCTCTCTATGTGGGGGAAGATCAGCCCCTTTGTTCTATCTGGGCCTTCAACTGATTGCATGAGGCCCATCCACATTAGGGAAGGCAATCTGCTTTACTCAGTCTTCCAATTTATTTATTTGTTTGTTTGTTTATTTTTAAAGATTTTATTTATTTATTTGAGAGGAAATGAAAGCCCAAGAGATCACAGAGGGAGAGGGAGAAACAGAGTTGTCTCTGAGAAGAGAGCCTGATGTGGGGCTCCATCCCAAGACCCTGAGATGATGACCTGAGCCTAAGGTAGACGTTTAACCATACAGCGTCCCCTCAGTCTACCAATCTAATTGTTAATCTATCCAAAAATACACTCACAGAAGCATCTGGAATAATGTTTGGCCAATTTCGAGGCATCCTATGGTCCAATCAAATTAACACATGAAAATAACCATCACAGTCTATCTGTGGGCAATTTTCATAAATACTCTATATGTGATTGAAATCAATATGCCTTCTGCAGTGCTCTTTTTTTGTCCAGTAGATTATTCTTTGCTTTATCTCTCTACTATGTGTGTTAGTGTGTCCTACTACTGTAGTTGTTTGGAAGTGATGTGTTATTTCTATTTGTTTAGATGTAAACCTATAAAATTAAGATGTATAACCTAACTTGCAAAACCAAAGTTAATCAATATTAACCATCTTCCAGATCTATATAAAAACCTTAGAACACTAATTTAGCAAACTTCTCTCTTGACTTACAAGCTATTTTTTTTGTTAGCCCACTGGCATGGTTATGATTGTTTTAATCGATGTTAAGATTTACTTGCATATCGCTTTCTTTGCTCATCTTTCTTTTTGTATCTCAAAACTTTGCTTATAATTTCTTTTTTCTGAATCACACTCTTTAGAATTTGCTTTCTAAGTGTTGTTTTCCCTTTGACATACTAAAAATATTACTTCATTGGCTTTTTGGCTCATGTTAAGAAAGTTAGCTGTTAACTATATTGTTATTCCTTTGAACGTAATATTCCTGAATTCTTTGGACTAGGTTCTTAGTCTGTTCAAGCTGCTGTAACAAAATACTGTGGACTGGGTGGCTTAAGAAACAGAAATTTGTGTCTCACAGTCCTGGAGGCAGGAAGTCCAAAATCAGGTGCTGGAAGATTCAGTGTCCAACAAGATCCCATTTTTTAGTTCATAGATGGTGCCTTCTCACTGTGTCCTCACGTGGTGGAAGGAAATAGGGAGTTGTCTAGGGTGTTTTATAAGGGCTCTAATCCCACTCATAAGAATTCTGCCCTCATGACCTAATCATCTCTTATGACCTCACCTTCTAATACCATCATGCTGGGCAATAGGTTTCAACACAGGAACCTAGGTAGACAGAAACATTCAGATCATAGCAATCTGTTTTCTAGTTTTCATTATTTAAATTAAATTTTGTTTTCTTTCTGGATTTTTTTTATGATCTTCTTTGTCATTGGTATCTGCAGTTTCTTCATGTTGCATGTGGGTGTAGATTTCTTTTTGTATTTTGTGCTTTTTTTTTTTTTCTGCTTCCTAAAGTCTTTGGGCTAGGGTCTTTTTATAAGCTCTGAAGAATTCTCAGAATTTATTCCCTCAGATATTGTCTCCTCTTCTTTTGGAACTCTGATTACACATCTGTTAGATCTTCACACCTCATTCTCCATGTCTCTTAATCTCTCTTTTGGACGTCATGTCCTTTTATCTGTTTGTGATGCATTTGGATAATTTTTAAGATCTAAGTTCACCATATCTCTGTTCAGTGGCTTTTTTTTTCTTCAGTGGCCTTTACTATCCTACAACTCATTCATTAAATTTTCATTTTAAATCATTAATGTTTTCATTCCTCGAAGTTGTATTTGGTTCTTTGTCAAAATTGATTAATGCTTTCAGATCTGATTTAGCTATCTGTCATTTGTGCTTGATCTCACTCATGGTGCCTTGCTTTCTTGTGTATTTCATGATTTTTTTTTTTTTTAACTGAGTCATATTCCTTGGAACTTTAACTTAGGGAACTATTTCAGAATTGGGTATAAGGTAAATTCCTTCAAGGAGGAAATTCAAATTAGTTTCTTCTAGGCATTTGGGTAGCTCCACCAGCTCAAAAACATTCTAAGAGAAATGCTTGGCTTGAGATATATTAGTCTATCCTCATAGTGTGCATTTAGGGTGCAAAACAAATAAACAAACAAACAAATAAAATCTTTCTTGTGGCTACTAATTCCCAAAGGGGATTTTCTTTTCTCCTCCACTCAACATCAGATTTTGAGACAAACAACTTTTTAAGTAGTCCCCTCTGGGAGGGCTGGGAAAAACAGGTTTATTTCTAACTCACTCTTAAATGAAAGTGAAATTCATCAGGGTCTTAGTTTTATCAAGAGTTACCCTTTTAGAGTTTCCAAATTGGGCTTTCTTTTCTGTCTTGCATAGCCTCAGGGCCCTGTCAGCCAAAAGTCAACCAAACCAGGATCAGAAAATGTCAGAGTCCCTGTTCAATACATCCCTGACTCACCAGATCCCTACTCTCATTTAGCTTTTGGTACCTGAGTATTCCTTACTCGCTTGACAACTCATCCATACATTTCGGTAAAAGGGATTTTTAGGTTTAGTTTTTATTTTTTTTCAACTGAGATATAATTTATTTACAGTAAAATTTACCTCTGTTGATGTGCAATTCTGGGTTTTGACAAATATATACAGTTGAGAAACCACCACAATGAGTATAAAGAGGAGTTCTAGCACCTTCCAGAATTTCCTCATGTTGGTCCTTCATAGTCAGCTCCACCCCTGACTGAGCTGTTTTCTGTCCCTATAGTTTTGTTGTTTCCAGAATGTCATATAAATGGAATCAGACAAAATGTAGTCTTCAGTCTGGTTTCTTTCACTCAACATAATACACTAGAGATTTATAGGAAAAGATTTTAAAATATTTCTTAAATTTTATTCATTTTAACTGAAGTACACTTCACATATAATGTTATATTAGTTTAGGGGAAGGTTTTAAAATATTTTATCAAGACTTTTTATTTATGTTCAACAGGGAGAGACTATGAGGATGGGAAAGTCCAATGAGAAGGGCCAGGTGAGGTCCTACTCCCAAGTGAAGGCCCACTGCAGACTCTAGAGATTTCTCTTTCACTTAAAAGTCTATTATACTTGGGGCACCTGGGTGGCTCAGTGGGTTAAGCCTCTACCTTTGGCTTAGGTCATGATCAGGCTCTCTGCTCAGCGGGGAGTCTGCTTCCTCCTCTCTCTCTCTCTACCTGCATCTCTGCCTACTTGTGATCTCTGTCAAAATAAATAAATAAAATCTTTAAAAAAACAAGTATATTATACTTAACATCTCTACCATATTCATTGGGTGCTAATTGCTTTTCACATCAATCTTACCTTTCTAACTTGATGGTAAGTTAGTTGAAGTTAAGGGTCATGGTTTTTGCCAGCATATTCTGAAAACAATGTTTTACTGAGTCCATTCTCTGCTTAATATTTTTCAATGGATGGAAATTACCCACATGGTAAAACTGTGTTGACTAACGTGATGATTAGATTTTACATTTCAGTGTATTTTTTTTCTAAAGCAAAAATTTTAGATGGTTATGATCAGCCTAATAAGTAGAAACTATTCAGGGAGTTGCCTGATTTTCCTTCTTTAATATTCCTTTTGACTTGACTTTCAGATTTATCATCAGGGCACAAATCAAATGGCTCTGTGTTGAGTTAAATAGTTGGTAGAGATAATACATAAAGCCATTATCAGCCTCATATATATGATAGTAAATGAGTTTATCATATCTTTTCATGAAGGAGACTTTTGCTAAAAAGGATTATGAATGAACAAGCGGGCATAGGACCCTGAAAAAAGTGTTCTCATCCCATAAATGGATCAAAAGCATGAAACTGAGGGAATTTTGTAAAAAAGCCATAAAGGGGAGATGAAGAAAGGCACATTTTCCCCACCTCATAATTTTGTTAAGCTTGAGTTGGATTTTGTCCAAGACACCTATTTTCTTGTCTTGCATGTTAAACTCTGCTGCTTCAGTTTACTCATGAGAGAACAAGGTTTAGAATAGAAACCACGAGCCCAGTTCATCAGCAGAACCAATCTGGCATCTTGGTATTTGCGGGGAGATTGGCTCAAAAGTGCACTGGGCTGGATTGGGTAAGTTTAGCCAGTTTGGTCAGGAAGTGGCTAAGAGAGAGGATAAAAAGAAGTGATCAGGATGACTTTGATTCAGTGGATACAACCCTCTCTTGGACACTCATTCTTAGCAAAAGAAGGCTTGCTGGTGCTCAGCTCAGGAGGGAGCCTCTAGCCAGGTGTTGGAAGACTCTGCTTCTCCCCTTCCATCTTGTCTGGCCTTGCCAGTCTCCCAGGTCTTGTGCCAAGGCAAACAAACCCACCTAACTTCTGTCACTTCCTTGGTGGCTACCAGTCAGCCAGCTTACCTTCTTTTGCATTTAAGGCTATGAGTTTGGAGTTCTAATCTTGGCTTCGCCACTGGCTTATCTGCCGAGCAATATGGAAAAATTAGAAAAACTCTTGGAGTCAGTTTCTTGATCTATAAAATATGAATAATAATGGTACTAGGGTATTCTGTATATGTGATGGAGTTGTGATGATTAAATTAAATGTTTCTAAGCACATGCTTAGAACATAGAATATATCTTGTGTTAGTTAAGAGTGTTTTGTTCCAAAAATAAAAAAAAGAGTGTTTTGTTCCTCTGCAGACTTATCTATTCCCATGTGTCTAGGTACAGGACACCAAGACTTTAACTCCGACTGCAGCCTTCCTCCAGAAAACTTTATTCTCCTAACCACCCACTAGACATGTAGGCTCTTCCAATTCAACTTCTAACTTAGTATGCAGTAGTCCCCCCGTATCTGTGGGGGATACATTCCAAGACCCCCAGTGAATACCTGAAGCTATGGATAGGACCAAACCCGAAAACACTAGTTTTTTTCTGATGCATACATACCTATAATACAGTTTAATTCCTAGGTTAAGCACAGTAAGAGATTAACAACAATAACTAGTAATAAAATAGAACAATTATCACAATATGCTATAATAAATGTTATGTGAATGTGGTCTCTTTCTCTCTCTCTCTCAAAAATACCTTACTGTACTATACTCACCTTTCTTCTTGCGATGAAGTGAGATGATAAAATGCCTCTGTGACGAGATGAAGTAGGGGACTGGCACAGGTGTTGTGATGGAATGTTAGGCTACTATTAGCTTTCTAATGATACACCGCAGAGAGGATTATCTGTGGTTGACCACACGTCACTGAAACCAGAGAACCAGAACCACAAAGAAGGGGGACTTCTGTATACTAAATCAAGCTTCTAGCTTTTCCCAGCTTTTCCTTTATTTTAGGAGAAACCCTGGTGCTACTTTTCAGTCTAGAGCTTTTTGCTCTGTTGCCCACATCCAATGAGCCAATTTTTGGGGGTCGCTTTTTACTGGTATCCTCCCTTCTTTCATTCCCTTCCCCACTCCCAGCCTCACTGTGTCCAGCTGAGATCATTACCTAGCCTCCCAACAGAGTTATTTTTAGTCCCTCTCTCCTTTTTTTTTTTTTTAAATTTTATTTATTTATTTGACAGAGATCACAAGTAGGCAGAGAGGCAGGCAGAGAGAGAGGAGAAAGCAGGCTCCCCGATGAGCAGAGAGCCCGATTTGGGCTTGATCCCAGGACCCTGAGATCATGACCTGAGCCGAAGGCAGAGGCTTTAACCCACTGAGCCACCCAGGCGCCCCCCCCTCTCCTTTTATCTGTTTATCATCTAGCCCTAAAACATCTCCCCAAACACTTTCCTAAAGGCTCCAACTTTAAGAGATTTGTGTTTCTTTCAGACTGTTATGGTATTTATTTTCACATACACCCAACCTTCCACCATGTTAATGCCTACTGTATTCTGCCTTACCTTCTCATTACTTCTTTGAGTGTAGGTGTCAGGCCTAAACACAAACTGAGTTTCAGGTTTGTTACAATCTTTCCAGTACTTCGTAGATTCTAGTTGCTTAATAAATATATGTTGGTTGATTGAAAGTGAGTCCCATCAGTGTTTGTCACCCTTCTTGAGACTCAGAGAGGGCTATGTTCTGAGTTTAGGGACTATGCATGAAGCTCTGTTCGATCTGCAGATATAGGAAATGAGTTAATTTCCTTTTATTTGAGGCATTAGTATCAACTCAGAATTTTCAGTACTAGAAGCACTGATTTTCTGTATTAAAGGCACTCACCTACAACTTAGTCTTTGACCATGGCCATTACAACCAATATCTCAGCACAGATTCATATTCTATCCATGGAATTTGGAGCTCTGTATAGTGGAATAGAGAATAGTAGAAACAGTAAGGTGGAAATATCCTTCAAACACTGGTCTTTTCACTTCATGACCATTCATGGTATTTCCTTTTTTTTTTTTTTGTAGATGACTTTGGGCAAATTACTTGACCTTTATGTCTGTAAAATTTGAATTAAAGTGCCTATTGCTAATGAAGCCACGTAGGATATTAGAAGGTGTCTAGCACATAGTAGGCATTCAATAAACAGTGTTTGAATTTGTGTTGAACTGTGCAGTCCGGGAAGCTTATCAATTTATCTCCTAGATAAGCCCCAGGAGTGACTTATAGGACACGGGAACGCTCCTCCTTACTTTTGTCCTCAGCGTATCTCCTCCATCAATGCCTGGAATTCCACACTGAAGATTCATTCTTTCGGTCTAGCATTGCCTTCACCAAGCTGCAATTTTTTAAAAAATGCCTTAAAAGTGTGCAGACTTACTTATTAAGTCCTGATATCATACTATTATTCATTTGTAGAACAAAAGACAGCATGATCTTATGCCTTGGGCAGCTAAGGGAATTGGCTATGGGGGGAAGAAAAGGAAGAGAGAAGAGTATGGGGTTGGAGGGGGCAGCCCAGTCTAAGTATACAAATTTTCCCTTCTAACCATTTTCAAAAAACAGACTACTTTTAATAACAGTTTTAGATTCACAGCAAAATTGAGTGAAAAGTATAGAAATTTCCAATATATCGCCCTTCCCCCCACACATGTCATAACCTCTCCAACTATCAACACCCCAACCAGAACGACACTGTTGTTACAACTGATGACCCTACACTGACACATTATAACCACTCCAAGTCCACACTTTACATTAGGGTTTTATTCTTGGTGTTAGGTTATCAATAGTTTTGGGCAAATGGGTAATATCACGTACCCACTATCACGGTAGCTTACAGAATAGTTTGACTGACCTAAAAATCCTTTGTGCTCTGCTTTTTTATTCCCCCCTCCCTGCTCTGTGCTGGCAACCACTGATCTTACCGTCTCCAAAATTTTGTCTTTTCTGGGATGTCGTGTTATTGGAATCCTACAGTGTATAGTGGTGATATTGTGGCTTACAGTAAGAAATATGTATTGGGTCTTTGTCTTATTTCTGTCACAGAGCTCCTAAAATCCTTGGAATTTTCTAAGTGCTGAGAGCAGGGGTGGTGTCTTTTGTTATGTTAATGAGATGAATTTTGGCAAAGCGCCTAAGGGTGGGGTCTGATGGCCAGGGAACCAACCTGGACCAGAAGATTAGACCTTTCAGTCCCACTCCCTTGACTTCGTGGGAGAACAGAGGGCTGGAAGGTGAATCAGGCACCAATAGCCATTGATTTAATCAGCCATGCCTCTGTGGTGAAGCCTCCATGAAAACCCTTAAGGTGAGGATTCGAAGAGTTTCCAGGATGGTGATCCAGAACCCTTCCACATGCCGCATTGCCTGGCTTTGAGCTCCATGGGGACAGAATCTCCTTTGGTTCAGAACCTCACCCTGCCCATCTCTTCATCTGGCTGTCCATTTGTGTCCTTTAATAATACCCTTTATAATAAATAGGTAATCTAGTGAGTAAACCAGCTTCCTGAGTCCTGTAAGTGGCGCTAGCCAATGAATCAAACCTACGGAAGGGGCGATGGAGAGCTTCAGGTATGATGTATAGCTGATCGGTCAGAAGAACAGGTAACAAACTAGACTTGTGATTGGCATCTGAAGCGGAGGGCCATTTGTGGGACTGAGCCCTCCACATGTGGAATTTGATGCTATCTCCAGGAGGACAGTAGTGTCAGAATTGACTTGAATTGTGAAACACCCAGCTGGTACTGGAGAATTGCTTCTGGAGAAGTGTGTGTAGAAAAAGCCCCACATACTGGAACCCGTGGCTAGAATCTCGGTAGCCTTTTCAGATGGGCTTCTTTCATTTAGAAATACGCAGTTAGGTTTCTCTGTGCTTTTTCATGGCTTGGTAGCTCTTGATAGTGCTGAATAATATTCCATTGTCTGGATGTACCTATTTATCCATTTACCTACAGAAGGACAACTTAGTTGCTCCAAGTTTTGGCAATTCTGAATAAAGCTGCTATAATCATCATTTTTAAAGATGGTTCTGGAAAGGAGTCATTGCAATATGCAGACAGGAAACTGGAACAGAGAATGCGCTGACCAGCATGGATCTGTCCATTAGTATGAATCACAGTGGATCATGTGTCCTTGTTTCTGTCCTAATGAGAAAGGTGAGTAGAAACTTCATGCCAACGCAACAGAGGGAAAAAAGCAGTTCAGACCCCATGTGACTGTTTCACTGAACAGGCACAGCATAAATACATGCTACCCTATTAATGTGCCCACTTGCCGCTTCCAGAAAAGACCTCCAGTGTTGGATGAATTGTTTCATGTTGGGAAACCATTTGCAAGAATCCCCACACGGTGGTCAATAGGCATGGGATTTTGACCAACAGGGATGCTTGATAAGACTCACTATCTAGGGACACCTGGGTGGCTCAGTGGGTTAAGCTGCTGCCTTCGGCTCAGGTCATGATCTCAAGGTCCTGGGATGGAGTCCCACATCGGTCTCTCTGCTCGGTGGGGAGCCCACTTCTCTCTCTCTCTCTCTTTAAAAAAAAAAAAAGACTCGCTATCTAGTCAACTTGCCAGTGCTTTTGAAGGGGACAGCAGTAGGACCGGTCTTCTGAAAGAAACCATGCAGAGTCTTGCTCACACTTGCCTTGGCATGGAATGCCAGCATGGGAGGGGGGTAGCCTTAGCATGGAGGAAAGGGTTCCGCTTGTGTGCCTGGAGCCCAGCTGCCACTCAGCTCAGCCACATCTGGGGGGGTGACTCAGGGAGTCCCCCAGTCACTGAGGCCCCAGCCATGCCACCTGTCAAAATAAGTAGGAGGTGGTTCTCTATTTTCCAAAGGCTTTCCTCTCTTCGGGGATGACTAGAGCAAGTCATAAAACCCAAACTGATGTTGACCCCAATAGAGCATCAACCAAAAGTCTGCAGGAAGCCTCTTAGGTGAGCAAATTCATATGGCGATATGGGCGTGGCCTTCTTGAACACCTGCCCTTCAGCGTGTCAGAAGAAAGTCAAGAAGATGGCAATGATTTATGCACATCGATCTTTCATCGACATATTTCCTGCACCCTATGTAGCCTGAAGCCCATAGTCCGACTTGCGATTACAGGAGGGAGGTGGGGCTTCCTTCAATTGGCCTGTCTGGTAGAGCTTCCCGGGTCCACATACAGTCCCATTCTCATTCTGTCTTATTGGAAATGAGAGGGAAGTATATCCCTAAAGAAATAAGAGCATTTTCTGTGCAGTTTATGGGTTCAAATTCACAGTTTAGCCAATAGCCTACAGTTCAGTGTCATCGCTCTGTTTGGGTTTGGCTTTATCCCACTTCAAGGCCTCCTTTCCCACGCTTCTCTGAAATGGGGCTTCTGTGTACAGTGGCTTCTGTTTTCAATGCCCCAGGGCTGAGCTCCGAAGAAGATACTGCATCTCAGTGTGTTCACCTGGAGAGAGGTTTTATTAGGTAAACACAACAGTAAGTCACCTTTTCATCAGAATACACATGAGCACGTCTGACCTTTGGTTTTCTCCTCCTTTGCCAATGGAAACGATCCACTCACCTCCCTGAATTCTTCCTCCTGTGGGTTCATGGGAGGCAAGACGTCCTGAGCCTGAGGCGGGGGCAGGGCAGAGACAGGTCCTTTGCTTACAAAGAAAACTCGTGAGTGGAGTCTCCTGGTTTTACCTTTCCAGGCTGGGACAGGTAGCACTTCTCAGACTGTAAAACTGGGTAAATTTACCGACATGGTCCTCAGGGGATGAAAAACCCAATCAGTGCCCTCAGGCCTGATTCGGAGAGGAGGCCACTAAAGTGAGAAAGTCATCGTCAGGGGGAAAAAAAAAAAGGAAAGATCTCAGACTCCGATGTGAACTTGTAAGCACCTGAATACGTCAGAGGTAAAGTTGGGCGTCCTCTCAGGCTGTGTGTTTGGATTATTTTTCCCTTTCCAGCTTCTCTGGAAGCTCATTTGACATGTTACCCTTAAGCAAACGTACTGTGGAGGTGAAGAATCAGATAGCAACATGACGTAATTTGCTTCTGACCCTTGAAACCTCTCGGGCAGCTTGGGCCCTGGGGCCATGGGACTAGGTGGAATGGGGAAAAGGGGAAAGAAGGTAGTCTTGCTCTTGCTCCCCGCCCACGAAGATAGGAGAGCGACGGGAAAAATGGGGTCTCTTATGTCGTAGTTGCTGACACAGACATCTCGTATTAAGACATTTTGTGGCTGATTATGTTTTGGAAGTGCTCTGAGAGTCCAAAGAACAGTGGTCTGAGAGAAAAAGTGGCAGAAAGCAAAGGGCAGGAGAGGAACTGTAGTCACTTCCGGGGTCCTTGTCTCCTCCCGGGCCCAGCAAGCTGGCTGCCCATCAGGCTGACTTTGTAGTCTGGGGTATGAACTCAAAGCCTGACCACAATTTCTCACAAAGATGAAAGAACTCCAAAGAACACCCGTAATTTCTAATAGCTAAGCCCTTCGGCAGATAAATTTTGTTATCGGTTTACCTTATTTTTTTCCTCAGTAATGTTGCCTCTTTTTTGTTGCAAAAGTGTACACAGGAGCAATCCTTGCTTCCTTGTAGCCTACAAAGGGATGGTGTCATTGGGAGGAGATTATTGTTCAGATGGGAGGTCAGCAGACTTTCTCTGGAAAGGTCCAGACAGTAAATATTTCAGGCTTTGTGGGCCATGTGGTGAATTGAAACTACTCAACTCCCTCAACTTGTAGTGAGAAAGCAATGAGGCTGGCTGTGTTCTAGTAAAACACTATTATTTGAACCTCACACCAGTTTTGTATGTAATAAAATTATATTCTTTTACTATTTTTAGCCATTTAAAATAAGAAAAACCAGGAGCACCTGGGTGGCCCAGGCGGTTGAGCACCCAACACCAGGTTTCAGCTCAGGTCATGATCTTGGGGTCAAGGGATCGAGCCCCAGGTAGGGTTCTGCGCTCAGCACGGAGATTCTTTTTCTTCCTCTCCCTCTGCTCCTCCCCCCTCAAATAAATAAATAAATCTTAAAAAAAAAAAAAGGTAGAAAAACCATTCTTAGCCAAAAGACCACACACATACATGGTGGTCTGGATTTGCCCCATGGTCATTACATGGCTTGTTGACTTCTGGTCTAGGGTAATGGAAGTCAATATATATATTATATATATATTTATATGTATTATATATTATACATTTTCTATATTTTATTTATATATGAATACAATATATAATATATATTTTATATTATATATTTATATATTTTTTGTTTCAAGTTTTTATTGAAATTATATATTATATTTTATTATATATAATATATTACATATTATGTATATTTGTATGTATTATACATTATATATTTCTATATCTTATTTATATACATTATATATTATACATATTTTTATATTATATATACTATATATATATTTGTTTCAAGTTTTTATTGAAATTCCAGTTAGTTAACATAGAGTGTAATATTGGTTTCAGGTATAGAATATAGTGATTCATCACTTACACACAACACCCAGTGTTCATCACAGTCAGTGCCTTCTTAATCCCCATCACCCATTTAGCCCATTCCCCCCACCCACCTCCCCTCCAGCAACACTCAGTTTGTTCTCAATAGATGAGTCTGTTTTATGATTTGTCTCTTCCTTGTTTTGTTTCTTAAATTCCACATAGGAGTGGAATCATATGGTATTTATCTTTCTCTGAATGGCTATTTTGCTTTGCATAATACACTATAACTCCATCCACGTCATTGCAAATGGCAAGATTTCATTCGTTCTTATGACAGAGTAATATTTCATTATTCTCCACAACTTCTTCATCCATTCATCAGTTGATGGATATGGATATTCAGGCTTTCTTCATAATTTGGCTATTGTTGATAATGCTGCTATAAACATTGGGGTGCATGTGTCCCTTCAGATCAGTACTTCTGTATTCTTTGGGTAAATATCTAGTAGTGCAATTGCTGGGTCATAGGGCAGTTCTATTTTTAACTTTTTGGGGAAACTCTATATTGTTTTCCAGAGTGGCTGCATTCCCACCAGCAGTGCGAGAGGGCTCCCCTTCCTCTGCATCCTCACCAACATCTGTTGTTTCTCGCATTGTTGATGTGAGCCACTCTGACAGGTATGAGGGGATATCTCATTGAGGTTTTGATTTGCATTTCCCTGATGATAAGTGATGTTGAGCATCATTTCATGTGTCTGTTGGACATCTGTATGGCTTCCTTGGAAAAATATCTATTCATGTCTTCTGTCCATTTTTAAAAAACTGGGTTATTTATTTGTTGGGTGTTTGATAAGTTCTTTATAGATTTCAAATACTGACCCTTTATCAGATATGTCATTTGCAAATGTCTTCTCCCATTCTGTAGGTTGTCTTTTAGTCTTGTTGATTGCTTCCTTCACTGTGCAGAAGCTTTTTATCTTGATGAAGTCCCAGTAGTTCAGTTTTGCTTTCGTTTCCCTGGCCTCCAGAGACATGTCTAGTAAGACGTTGCTATGGCCAATATCAGAGGTTACTGCTTGTGTTCTCCTCTAGGATTTTGATGGATTCCTGTCTCACATTTAAGTCTCTCATCTATTTTGAATTTATTTTTGCATATGTTGTGAGATGGTGGTCCAGTTTCATTTTTCTGTATGTTGCTGTACAGTTTTTCTGATACCGTTTGTTGAAGAGACTTTTTTCTATTGGATAGTCATTCCCGCTTTGTTGAAGATTCATTGTGGGTCCATTTCTGGGTTTTCTCTTCTGCTCCATTGATCTATGTGTCTGTTTTTGTACCAGTACTGTACTGTCTTGATTACTACAGCTGTGTAATATAATTTGAGGTCTGGAATTGTGATGTCTCCCACTTTGGTTTTTTCTTTTTTTTCCAGGATTGCTTCGGCTATTCAGGTCTTTTTGTGGTTCCATACAAATTTTAGGAGTGTTTGTCCTAGCTCTGTGAAAAAATGCTGGTGGTTTTTTATAGGAATTGCATTAAATGTGTAGATAGTTTTGGGTATTACAGACATTTTAACAATACTTGTTCTTCCAATCCATGGAAAGTAAATATTTTTTAAGATTTTTAAAGAATTTATTTATTTGACAGACAGAGATCACAAGCAGGCAGAGAGGGGGAAGCAGGCTCCCTGCTGAGCAGAGAACCTGATGCGGGGCTCCATGCCAGGGCCCTGAGATCATAAAATGTACACATTAAACATTTTTATAGACTAATTTTCAGAACAGTTTGAAGTTCACAATGAAATTGTGTAGAAAGTACAGGCACTTGTCAAATATCCCTATCCTCACACATGCACAGCCCCTGCCACTATCAACATCCCCCACCAGAGGGGCACATGTGTTACAACTGATGAACCTACACTGACACATCATAATCATCCAAAATCCATAGTTCATGTTCAAGTTTACTCTTGGTGTTGTTATACATTCTATGGGTTTGGGCAAATATATAATTGCCATGTATCCATCATGATAGTATGATACAGAATTGTTTCACTGCCCTAAAATCTTCTGTGCTCCGCCTGTTCTTCCCTCCTTCCCCCTAAATGTACCCATTTTCAAGGTATAGTTCCATAAGTATTGACAATTAATAAACTCATATAGCCAGTGCCACAACAAAGATATTCCATCACCCTGTAAAATTTTCTTGTGCCCCTTCTCAATCAGTCCCAACCCTACCCATAGCCTCAGACAAGAAATTGTTCAACTTTTGGCACTTAAGGGAGTAGATATCTCTTTTCTATAACTCGATATAAATGGAAATATATAGCATGTACTGTTTTGTGTCTGGTTTCTTTGGCTCAGCTTGCTATTTTCAAGATTCACCCATGCCTAAGATTGAAACTACTACATCATATACTAAGTATACATTTGACTTGATAGGAAATTACCAAATTTTCCAGAGTGGTTGTACCATTTTATACTCTCACCAGCAGTGTGAGAGTTCCGATGGCTCCGCATCCTCACGAGCACTATGGGGTGTGTGGTCATATCTCATTGTGGTTTTACTCTGCATTTCTCTATGACTAATAATGTTGCACATCTTTTCCTGAGTTTCTTTTTTTTTTAAGATTTTATTTATTTATTTGACAGAGAGAAAGGGGGAGCACACAAGCAGGAGAGGGAGAAGCAGGCTCCCCATTGAGCAGGGAGCCTGATGTGGGACTCAATCCCAGAACCCTGGGATCATGATCTGAGCTGAAGGCAGACATTTAACTGACTGAACCATCCAGGTCCCTCTTTCCCTGAATTTCTTGTCCATTAGCATATATTCTTTGTGAACTGTCTATTTGCATTTTTGCCCATTTTTCATTGGATTGTTTGTCTTCCTGTACTGAGTTGTAAGAGTATTATATATTTTTTGTATGAAGTCCTTTGTCAGATATATGTACAGCAAATATTGTCTCCCAGTCTGTAGCTTGCCTTCTTCTTTTCTTAGCAGGGTTTTTTGATGTGCAGATATTTTAAATTTGATGAAAGGTTTTTTGCATATGAGTCATAAAAATTTAAAAAGACAAAAAAAAAGATAAGAGAAGACAAATTGGACTTTAAAAAACCATGGATCCTTATATGATGGTGTGTATACTTTAGAATCTGTCAATTCAGAAAGCACATAATACAAAGATTACTCTTATTTTTTTCTTTTTTAAAAAAACAGCTTTATTAAGATATAATTTATATACTATAAAATCCACCAATTTAAAGTGTACAAATTCAATGGTTTTTAGTACATTCACAGATATGTGCAACTGTCACCACAGTCAATTTTAGAACGTTTTCATCATCTTAAAAAGAAACTTCATACATTTTAGCTATCACCTTCCTGTCTCCCGTTTCTCTTCCCCCAGGCCTATGCAACCACTAGTCTACTTCCTGTCTGTATAGAGTGCCTTATTCTCGACATTTCACATGGATGGAATAATATAACAGATCTTCTATATATAATGGAAACCAGTGTATATTTTACTATAATAGAAACAAATAGAGTGGTTTCTTTCAACTAGCATAGTTTTTATAAACTTCATCCATGTTGTAGCAGGTATCAGTACTTCATCCCATTTTTATGATATGATGGAATTACATTACTTTGATAGGTATACCACATTTTGTTTATCCATTCATCAACTGATGGATAATTGGATTGTTTCCATCTTTCAGCTGTTATTAACAATGTTGCTATAAATATTCATGCACAATCTTTTGTGTGGACATATATTTTCACTTCTCTTGGGTACATGCCTAGGAATGGAATTGTTGGGCCATACAGTAATTCTGTGTTTAATCATTTGAAGAACTGTCAGACTGCTTTCAAAAGTATCTACACCATGTTATTTTCCACCAGCAGTGTGCTGATTTCTCCACATTTTTGTCAACACTGATTATTATCTGATTTTTAAATTTTGGCCTTTTGTCTGGATGTGAAGAGGTATCAGGTTGTGGCTTTGATTTAGTCCTCAGTTCCCTGAGGACTAAAGATGTCAAGCCCATCTCTTCATATGCATATCGGCCATTTGTGTATCTGTCTTGCAGAAATGTCTATTTAGATTCTTTGTCTATTTTTAAAATTGGGTTATTTTTTAATTAATGAGTTGTAAGGGCTTATTAGAAAGGTAGATAAGGGACACCTGGGTGGCTCAATGGGTTAAAGCCTCTGCCTTCAGCTCAGGTCATGGTTTCAGGGTCCTGGGATCGAGCCCCATGTCAGGGTCTCTGCTCAGCGGAGAGCCTGCTTCCTCCCTCTCTCTCTGCCTGCCTCTCTGCCTACTTGTGATTTCTCTCTCTGTGTGTCAAATAAATAAAATCTTAAAAAAAAAGGGTAGATAAAAAATCCCTTATATATGATTTGTAAATATTTTCTCCCATTTTGTGAGTTGTCTTTTCACTTTCTTAATGGTGTTCTTTGAAGAACAAAAGCTTTTATCTGTGCTGAGGTCCAATATAGCTGCTTTTTTCTTTGTTTCTCATGCTTTTAGCATTCTATCGAAGAATCCTACGCCAACTTCTAGGTCACGAAGATTTATCCTGTGTTTTCTTCTAAGAGTTTTATAGTTTTAGTTCTTACATTTAGGAATTTGCTCCATTTTGAGTTAATTTTCATATAAGATGTTAGGTAAGGGTCTGTTTTTATTCTTCCACGTGTGGCTATTCAGCTGTCCCAGCACCAATTGGTCAAAAAACCCGATTCTTTGTCCATTGAATGGCCTTGGGACCCTTGTCAGAAATCAACTGAACAGGAAATGACAGATGCTGGCGAGGATGTGGAGAAAGGGGAACCCTCCTACACTGTTGGTGGGAATGCAAGCTGGTGCAACCACTCTGGAAAACAGCATGGAGGTTCCTCAAAAA